>PVKE010014179.1:20633-35473 GCA_004027555.1 Craseonycteris thonglongyai | reverse complement strand
TATAAAAAATATACGAAGAACTTGTAGAACTCAAGAAAAAAACAAGCAATCCAATTAAAAAATGGGCAGATGACCTTAACAGACACTTCTCTCGTGAAGACATACATATGGCCAACAGATATATGAAAACATGCTCCACTTCACTAGCAATTAGGGAGATGCAAATAAAAACCACAATGAGATACCATCTTACACCTGTCAGAATGACTATAATCAACAAGACAAGGGATAACAAGTGCTGGAGAGGCTATGGACAAAAAGGAACCCTCATACACAGCTGGTGGGAATGTAAACTGGTACAACCACTATGGAAGGCTGTATGGAGATTCCTCAAAAAATTACGAATGGAATTACCATATGACCCAGCCATCCCTCTACTGGGCATCTACCCAAAAAAAACCCTGAAAACCTTAACCTTTAAAGATGTTTGTACCCGCATGTTCATCGCAGCACTGTTCACAGTGGCCAGAACATGGAAACAACCAAAATGCCCTTCGATAGATGACTGGATAAAGAAGATGTGGTACATTTACACAATGAAATACTACTCAGTGATAAAAAATGATGAAATAGTCATTTGTGACAACATGGATGGACCTAGAGACCATCTTATTAAGCGAAATAAGTCAGACTGAAAGAATCAGGAAACATATGACCTCACTTATAGGTGGAATATAAAACTGAAAGTAACAAAGACACAGAGACCTATGGACACACTCAATAGCTTGGTGATTGCCTGAGGGAAGGGGAGGAAGGGGGAAGGGCACCAGCATTATGGACACACTCAATGGTTTGGTGGTTACTTGGAGAGGGGGGAGGAGAGGGGAGGGAGAGTTGTGGGGTGGGAGTGGGCATCAGATGGATATATGGTGATGGAAGGGGAGCTGATTCTGGGTGGTGGGCACATAATATGATCCATGAGTGATGTGATGTGAAGTTATATATCTGGAAACTATCTAATTGTTACCAACCAACGTCACCCCATTAAATTTAACAATAAAAAAAAAAAAAATTACGTTAAGACATATTCCAGCCTTTCTATTACATAATTCTGCTCTGTGTACTACACATGAAATGTTTCAGGGTTCAGATAGAAGAGCTAGCAAAAGAAAATAAGAAAGTATAACTGGAGATGGGAAGAAACCAATGAAAGCTGAGAGACTAAAAATGATTAAACTGTGAAAAAATTTATTTTTTTAAATTTAATTTTATTTTTTAATATTATTATATTTTATTGTTAAATTTAATGGGGTGACATTGGTTGGTAACAATTAGATAGTTTCCCGATGTACAACTCCATCAAATCACCCATGCATTGCATAAAAAGTTTAGTAAACAAGAACTGAAGACTGTTCACCAGATAAGACAACATGGCAAGGCTCATCTTGACAAGGCTCATTTTTGGTTGCTTCAGTGAGAGCAGAAACCAGATGGAGAAGATTCAGAAGGAAGTGAAAAAGGAAATATAGCATATGTGAGCAATTTTGAGAAGCATGACTATAATATAACAAAGTTATACTTTTTATTCAGTATTACTATTTTGAAACAAAGTGTTACTCAAAAGTATTTACATGGACATTTTAATCCAAGTTATTATCCTGTCTAGTGGAATAGTAAGAGAAAAATTACAGCATAGTTTCTAATATTTTCATTTTGGAGCAAACCACTTATGAAAAACTAGGCAACAACATGAGAAAATAGGGTCATTTTTGCTTCTAAGGGAGTTTTTACACTCAAAATAAAATAATTTATTTACTTGAGAAACTGAAGCAAGTTAACTGGTGAAACTGGCAAGTTTCATTTCCATAATTTTATTTTTCGAAGTGCTTTCACAACTATCATTACTACCTGATGGTTCACAAAATTGAGATTTAGGGCATTCTTTTCCTCAATGTTCTTTCATGTTATAACCGGAAGGATGTACCAAGTCACAGAAATATTAAACTTATTCATCCACAATCAAAAACTTAATAGAAGAGCTAGACCGCCTGATTTTTTTTTTATATATGTATATATATTTTATGTATTTATTTATTTTGACAGAGGAGAGAAAGAGAGAGATATAGAGAGAGAACTGAACTAGGGGAGCTCCCAGTTCAGCATATGGTTCCGCACGGGCCGGGTCCAGGATTCGATCCTCGGTCACCGGCGCTGCAAACTGAGCGCTTAACCCACCGAGCCATCCCAGCTTCCCCCTTTTTTCTTTTTTTAATATTCTTAATTTAAAGATTTATTTTTATTGTCTCTGATAGACAGACAGACAGAAGAGTGAGGGTCCAGAGCAGTCTCTGTAGTTGCACATCACTGATTTTCTACATAGTTTCATTTCACAGGTGGGCACAGGTGCAGGGTAGGAACCGGGCAAGGGGCCTCCCGCATGAAGCTTGCCCTGGTGAGAAATGAACTGGGGCACACCCCAGTTCAGCATATGGATCTGCACAGGGTAGGGCCGGGATTCAATCCTTGGACCCCAGTGCTGCAATATGAGAGCTCAACCCACTAAAAGATCCTGGCATACCCTACTCTCCTAATTTTTAATTCAATGATTTTTTATTCTTAGTCTAGATAGAAATCACTACACTCACATTCCACCATAATTTATAAAAGCATACAACATAAATAAAAATTTCAATGACCCCAACAAATCCTCATGCCAATGGTAACTAACAGCTGAAGTGTTTGCATCACTTAAGATTCTATGAATCTAAATTACTAAGAAATTAAGAGTGATCTAGAATCCTAGAAAGAATAGCTTATAAAGATGGGTCTCCATATTATGAAATAAATAGGCTCCTAAAAAGCTGCAAGTGAATGCAATGTTAATAAATTTTTATGTTGAAGGGACTACATAATATATGAGAGTAGTACCGTATATTCCGGCGTATAAGACGACCGGGCGTATAAGACGACCCCCTAATTTTACAGTTAAAACATAGGTTTAGGCCTATATTCACTGTATAAGACTACCCCCCACTTCCGAGGCTGTAGTCTTATACAGCGAATATAGGCCTAAACCTATGTTTTAACTGTAAAATTAGGGGGTCATCTTATACGCCCGGTCGTCTTATACGCCGGAAAATACGGTAGTTTCACCTCCTCTTCCCTTTTTAGTAATCAGTACTTCCAACAAAATATTTCATGGGTTGTTATGGACTGAAATGGGTCTCCTCAAAATTCACATGTTGAGGCCCTAATCCCCACTGTGTCTGTATTTGGAGATGGGATCTTAAAGGTAATAATTAAGCTTAAACGAGGTCGTAAGAATGGAGCTCTGACCCTATAGGACTTGAGTCTCTGAGACCAGAGGTCTGTTTTACATACTCTCACAGGTACTAAATGTTCAGAAAGAAATGACTTGTGGAGCACAACTACAAAATAATATGGAAACACTGAATATTAGTGACGACGGTTGAGGAGGGTGTGAGCCACTGAGACACACACACACACACACAAACACACACGACTTCTACAAGTTCATTCATCCATCCATTTATTGATTCAACAAATATTTATTGATCAACAGCTACATGTTAGGGACTGTGTTCAGGTGCTAAAAATGTAACCGAAAATTGACAAAAAAATCCTTGTCCTCACAGAGCTTTGATTCTTATGGACAAACTTAAATAGTAAACATGGTGATTTTAAAAAGTGACAAATACTATGCAGGAAATAAAACAAGGTAATATACTAAAAGAGCTGTGGAAGAATCAAGGGTAAGGCCTACTTTAGTCATATACAAAGAACCAAGGCGACAGAAAAAGCATGACCATTCTGGAAACCAAAACCAGTTCTGTATGGTAAAATATAGTACATACTGATGAGGTAGATAGAATAACAAGAAAAGTACCTAGAGGAAAAACATCAGGGTCCACCGCATCAACAACTTTGTTGCTATGTTAAGAAATGTATCTTCCAATCAGAAGACAAGAACTCAAATGTTAAGAGATTAAAGCAGAAGAGAAAGACTGCTCTCATTTTCACTTATCATTGCAATTTTGGTAACTAGACTAGAAGCAAGGAAACCAATCTGAAGATTCCCACAATAATCCAAGTGAGAGACAATGATCACAATTAAGATAGAAGCAGCAAGGACTGGGTAAACTGAGTTGAGTAAAGAGGCTAAACCAATCAGGGCTTGGCAATATACTAGATGTGAAGGACAAAAGAGAAGTCCAGAATGACCAGTAGTTTTCTGTTTTGATGACTGAATAAACAGTGGTACCATTTATAAGACATGGAACAATAAACACTATAGGTTCCAAAAAAAAAATAATATGAAAGTTTAACAATAGATCTAGTCAAGTTTTTATTATCTTTTACTAACTTAGACATATGACCAAGAATAAGTACTTCTCTCTGGGTCTTAATTCCTTAATCTATTAAATAAAAAACTCAGAAGGGAGGTCAAGATTTAAGAGAAATAAGAAAAGAATCAAGGACTATACTTGAGATTTTTGGTTTGAGTAAGTAGGTGGTGATGTTGGTGCTAAGTTAACCAACGGTATCAGTTAGGGTAGTCTAAGTTACAAGTGAATGACACCCAAATCTGAATGGTTTACAATAGTACAACAGTGGATGGCAAACTATGGCCCATAGACTGAGTGCTTGTTCTTATAAAATGTTATTGGAACACAGCCATTATCGATTCATTTAGAAATTCTCTACAGTTATAAAAGAGACTGTAAGACCCAGTACAAAACAGTTTGCTGACCCCTAGGTTTACAGCAACAAAAATTTATTTTTGGGCCATAATATATGTTGATGACAGTTTAGCAGTGGCTCTGTTACATAGCATATTCACTCCAAACGAGCAGCACTACCTAGAAAAGTTATCAGTCATCATGGAAAAGGGAATAAAGGTGGAGAATATGCACTGCTCTTAAAAAGCGTCTACCCCAAAGTATAACATACCACTTTCCCTTGCATCTCACTGACCAAAGCCAAGTCACATGGCCATGAATTCTTCAGCAAGAGGATGTATACTCTTCCCAAAGGAAGGGGAATCAAATCTTTGATAGCTGTGCCTCACAAATCTGTCCCCTTATACCCACTGTCCCAAGTTTATGGCCACTTAGGAAAAGATGCTATTTTCTAACTTCTTCTACAAATAGGTATGACCATGTGACTGTATTCTTCCCAATGGAATAACAGAAGTAATGTATGTAACTTCTGCCTCACATCTTAAAAGAAAATTGCTTGCCTGTACTTTCTTTCTTTCCCTTTCCTACAGATGAAATAACATTCCATAGCACAGGAAAAAAATGCCCTAGGGTGCAATAATGAAACAAAAAAGCTGGATCCCTGAAATATCTCCTAGAACACAGCTGCCCCAAGAATCTAATCAGGGGAAGCTGGGATGGCTCAGTGGGTTAAGAGCTTGCTTTGCAGCCCCGGAGACCGAGGATCGAATCCTGGCTCCTGGTGTGCCCCCAGTTCAATTCTTGCTGGGGCCTATGTGGGAGGCTCCCAACCCAGTTCCTGCCCTGCTCAGCCCCACGCCCACCTGTGGAGTGAAACTACCGGTATATGGAAAACTAATGCTGTCAACTATGAAGACTGCTCTAGGTCTCTCTGTCTCTCTCTCTGTCAAAAACAATAGAAATAAATCTTTAAAAAAAAAAAAAAAGAATCTAATCAGTCAGACTGTTATGACAGAAATAAATTTCTTAAAGATTTTTAAGAGAGAGACAGAGAGAAGGGGGAGGGTCCAGAGTAGTCTCCATAGTCATATGTCATTAGTTGTCAATATACTGTAGTTTCATTCCCCAGATGGGCACAGGGCTGGGCAGGCCGGGAACCAGGCAGGGGGGTCTCCTGCATGGAAGGCATTCCCCATCAAGTCAGGGGCCTCTCATAACATGGGAAGCTCAACCCGGGGGGAACCAAACTGAGGTGGGAAGCACACCTCAATTCAGCATATGGGTCAGCATAGCTGCAATGTGAGCGTTCAACCAGCTGGGCCATCCCGGTTTCCCAGAATAATTTTTTTATTTAAGCAATTATACTTCGCAGTCTTTTTGTTAAAATGGTTTAATATCTACTCTCGTATAGATTCACTTTGTTTCTGAAGTAAATACAAGGCCTGACAATTAAGTTCATGAACTTGCCACTGTTATACTTATGTTGGCAGCACCGTACAAACAACTCAGTAAGGTTTCATAAGCTTGGTATTTCAGTGTTGCACAGTTGTGTTCATACTGATGTGTACAGGTGTCTTGCTAAGTGGTGTTCATTGTTGTTGTTGCACGTTTTTGTGTGCTGTTGCAAGAATGTTGAAACTTGAATAAGAGCAATGAACAAACATTAAACTACTTCTTGAACTTCGCAAGAGTGGAAGTGAAATCAGAGACATTTTAGTACAAGTTTATGGGAAAAATATCATAAAGAAAACAGCAGTGTACAAATGGATTAAATGTTTTTCTGAGGGGAGAGAAAGTGTCACTAATGAAGAGGAGTCAGAGTGGCCAATGATAAGCAGAACTGACAAAAACATTGCAAAAATTTGTCAAATTGTGCATCAAAATCATTGGCTGCCTATCAGAAGCATGGCCAACCAAGTAAACATTGATAGTTAGGAAAATCTTCACTGAAAATCTTGGCATGGGGAAGCGTGTGCATAAAAGGTCCCAAAGGAGCCCCCAGATGAACAAAGGCAAAGGAGAGTCAAAGTTTGCCAAGACCTTTTGGAGAGGCAAGACAATGTTTTGGGCCATTTATCACTGGTGATGAAGCATGGGTGTGCCAATATGACCCAGAAACAAAGGGTCAAAGTGCACAATGGAAGTCAACCAATTCTCCATGACTAAAAAAGTCCCATTCGTTCAGATCAATAGTCAAAACAATGTTGGCTAAACTTTTTTGATATCAAAGGGAATATTCATTATAAAGTTGTGCCAACTGGGCAGTCTCAACCAAGTTGACTATTTGTAAGTACTGCAAAGGCTGTGTGGAAAAGTTAGATGAAAATGATCTGAACTTTTCGCCAACAATTCACGGTTCTTGCATCAGAATAATGTACCAGTTCACATGGCACTGTGTATGAGGGAGTTTTTAGCCAGTCAGCAAATAACTGTATTGGAATATCCTCCTTATTCACTTGATCTGGCCCCCAATTACTTTTTTCTTTACTCGAAGATAAAAAATATATATTGAAAGGAAGGTATTTGGATGACATTCAGAACATCAAGGATAATACAACAACGGCTCTGATGGTCATTCCAGAAATAGTTTCAAAATTGCTTTGAAGGGTGGATGAGGCACAGGTGTTGGTACATAGCTTCCCAAGTGGAGTACTTTGAAGGTAACCATAGTGATATCCAGCAATGAAGTATGCAATACTTTTTCTAGGATGAGTTCATGTACTTGATTGTCAGACCTCCTATATTCATTACATAGTTGAGTAAACTGACCTTTGAACTTAGAAGATTCAGGATGAAAATATGAGCCATTAGCATATAGGATATAAAGTCACAGGAATAGATAAGATCATCCAGAAAGTATATAAAATGAAACTGGGGGAGGGTCTAGAACAAAGCTCTGCAATACAAAAACTTAGGGGCATAGACAAAAAGAAAGATCTGGCAAAGGAGACTACTAGGGATAGAAGAAAATCAGTAAAGTATTACAGAAAAGAAGCCAAAAGAGACGGTTTCAAAAAATATATATAACCAGAGAAATTGAGAAGATATGGAATAAAAAGTATCATTTGGGTTTAGCATAAGGATTTGTTCAAACCCTTGCGCTGTAAAAGAAATTTTATTGGAATGGAATGGTACAGAGAGAAGAAACAAGTAAAGAGTGAATTAAAAGTAAAGTAACAAAATAGTAAATAATGAAAATTATTTCGGGAAGCTGTGATGGCTCAGCGGGTTAAGTGCTCTCTTTGCAGCCCTGGGGACCAAAGATCGAATCCCAGCCCTGGCCTCTGCGGACCCATATGCTGAACTAGGGTGTGCTTGCCATGTGGGAGGCCCTCAATGTGGTTCTTGCCCCCCGGTTCAGCCCCTGCCTCAACGGGGCGTGCCTCCCATGCGGGAGGCCCCAGCTCAGTTTCTGCCCTGCGCAGTCCCTGCCTCCCGCCCACCTGTATGGAACAAAACCATGTCAAAAACTGATGATGTACAACTACAGAGACTGCTCTGGTGCTCCTAAAATAAATCTTTTTAAGATTTGATTGTTTGACAGAGAGAAACAGAGACAGAGAGAAGGGGGAGGGCCCAGAGTAGTCTCCATAGTTGACATTAGTTTTCCATATAGTTTCACTCCACAGGTGGGCACAGGGCTGCGCGGGGCAGGAACTGGGCCAGGAGCCTCCCACATAGGCCCCCGCAAGAACTGAACTGGGGGCACACCCCAGTCCAGAATGTGTGTCCACATGGGCTGGGGCCGGGATTCGATCCTTGGTCCCCGGGGCTTCAAAGCGAGTGCTTAACCCGCTGAACCATCCCAGCTTTCCCAAATAAATCTTTTTAAAAAACTATTATTAAAGAAAATTATTTCAAGAGGTTTGCTGTAAAAGAAAGATAGCCTTTATATGGCCCATAATGATCTTCACCTCCTGGTATTCATTGATTCCCTTCCCCTTGTTGCCTCCCCTTGCCTTTGGTTAATATGGCAAAAGTGACAGCATGTCATTTCTGATTTGGTTATAAAAGACACGACTCATGTCTTAGGCGTACTCTCTTACTCACTGGTTCTGTTGCAATGTGCTAAGCTGCCCTATGGAGAAGCAATGTCCTATGGGACTGCAGTATTGTGAGCTGCCCTACTCAGAAGCCATGGCAAAGAACTGAATCCTGTCAACAGCCATGTGATAGGATTTGCAAGTGGATCCCCCCACAGTTGAGCAGACAGTTGAGACTGTAATCTAGGCTGTCAACTTTACTTCAGCTTAATGAGCCACAAGCATCCAGCTAGGCCACGTTCAAATTCCTAACATACAAAAACTGAGATAATAAGTGTTCATTGTTTTAAGCTGCTCAGTTTTGCAGAAATTTGTCATGAAAGTAATAGATAATACAAGGGGAAGGAGAGAGGATAGGTGGCAGCTAGGGAAAATAGTTATGGGAGAGTTTATAGTTTTTTTTTAAAAAAGACAGTAAATATGAAATGAACAAATCTCAATAAATATCCAAGTAGAAAAATTATTTTTAATATTGAAGAGAGACTCAATATAATTTGAGGTCATGAAACAAGTCTCAACAAAATTAATGAGATCATCATCATACAAAGTATATTATATATAATGGAATAAAATTAGAAATCAACAATAGGAAAAAATTGCGGAAATTCATAAATAGGTGAAAATTAAACAACATACTACTAAATAACCAATACATCAAAGAGGAAAGCACCAGAGAAAAGAGAAAATATTTTGAGATTAATGAAAACAAAATATAACATACCAATTTATGGAATGAAGCTACTAAAGTAGATTAGATGGGATAAATAAGAGGAAGAACTCTAATAATCGAAAGTTCCACCTTAAGATACTAGAAGAGTAAACTAAACTCAAAGCAAGGAAAAGGAAATCAGAAAAACACAGAAATTAAACAAAACCAAAAATTGATTCTTAAACAAGATCAACAAAAATAACAAGCTTCTAGCTATATTGACCAAGAAAAAAAGAGAACACTTAAATTAGTAAATGAGAAAAGGAATATTACTACTAACTTGACATAAAAAGCATTATACACACAACTCAACAACAAAAACAATCCAATTGAAAAATGGGCAGAAGACCTGAACAGACACTTCAACCACAAGTACATACAAATGGTCAACAGACATATGAAAAAATGCTCAGCATTATTAGCCATTAGGGAAATGCAAAGCAAAAACCACAATGAGATACCACCTCATACCTGTTAGAATGGCTATCATCAACAAGACAAGGAAAAAGTGCTGGAGAGGCTGTGGAGAAAAAGGAACCCTTGTACACTGTTGGTGGGAATGTAAATTGATACAACCGCTATGGAGAACATTGTGGATGTTCCTCAGAAAATTGGGAATGGAGCTACCATATGAACCAGAAATCCCCCTTCTGGGTATCTACCCAAAAAACTTGAAAATCTTTATTTATTTATTTGCTTACTTACTTACGGTACTTGTTCAGCATGTGGGTCCGCCTGGGCCAGAGTCGGAATTCGATCTTTGGTCCTTAGGGCTTCAAAGCGAGTGCTTAACCCACTGAGCCATCCCGGCTTTCCCAACTTGAAAATCTTAATCCATAAAAATATATGTACCCCAGTGTTCATTGCAGCACTATTCACAGTGGCCAAGTCATGGAAACAACCAAAGTGCCCTTTGATAGATAAGTGGATAAAAAAGCTGTGGTACATATATATACAATGGAATATTACTCAGCTATAAGATGAAACACTCTCATTTGCAACAATATAGATGGAACTTGAGATCATCATGCTAAGCAAAATAAGCCAAACAGAAAAAGCTAAGAACTATATGACCTCACTCATATGTGGAATATAAAAGTGAAAGTAACAAAGAAACAAAACCTCGTGGACACAGTCAATAGTTTAGTGGTTACCTGAGGGTAAGAGGGGAGTGGGTAGAAGAAGGAGGGAGGTGGGAGAGGTGGGAGGGAAAACTAAATATACGATGATGGAAAGAAAGCTGATTCTGGGTGGTGAACACACTTGTAACACATGGACAAGGTACTGTGGAGTTGTATACCTGGAACTTACGCAATTTATACTAACTAACCAATGCCACCCTAATACATTTAACCTTTTCGCTGCGTGTGACAATAATGTCTCGTCATGAGTTGCTACTGCTGCTATGTGTATGACGAGTATGTCCTGTCTTGGTTTTCATTTGCGTTTTTCACTTCTCCGCATCTTTTAGTGTAGCCCTTTTACTGTGCTGGTATTTTATTTCTGTATGCAAAGCAGTTTCAGGAAGGTGGTGGAGTTTTGTCCCTCGTAACCTGATCCGCCGCTGATGATGATTCATAGCTTTTGCCATCAGAACAGTGTCAGAAAATGCCCTATTACACTTCGCTTCTTTTCACACGCAGTGAGATGAATTGAGCAATTTCACCACCTTCTAGAATTATAAGCACTCCTGGTGCACTTGAAAGTCTCCATTTGGTGCACTCAAAAGTCTCCGTTCAGCAAAGGAAACTCTGTAACATCAACACCAAACCCCCAGTAGAAAAGTAAAGTATTTCGCAAAAAAATTATAATTTTTCTTTATATAAAAATACTAAAGAAGTATAAAACAAAGGTTGAGTAAATGAAAATGAGTTTCAAAATCCCTGTGTGTTATTTCTTCACAACGTAAATCAAACACCGAAAAATTTTCACTTATGACATTTGGATACAACATAAGAATCAAAAAAAATTTTTGAAGGTGACCGTGGCTCCATCCAGCAAATAAAATACAAGTGTTTTATCATAAACTGCATTGCCACACGCACCTGTACTACCCCTTTCGCTGCATGTGACGATAATGTCTCATCATGAGTTGCTATTGCTGCTATGCATATAACGAGTATGTCTTGTCTTGGGTTTTGTTCGTGTTTTTCACCTCTCTGCGTATTTCATTGTAGTACAGGTGTGTGTAGCAGTGCAGTTTATGATAAAACACTTGTTATTTTATTCACTGGATGGAGCCACGGTCACCTTCAAAAATTTTTTTCAATACATATGTTGTATCCAAATGTCATAAGTGAAAATTTTTTGGTGTTTGATTTACGCTGTGAAGAAATAACACACAGGGATTTTGAAACTACATTTTCATTTATTCAACCTTTATTTTACACTTCTTTAGTATTTTTATATAAAGAAAAATCATAATTTTTTGCAAAATACTTTACTTTTCTACTGGGGGTTTGGCATTGATGTTAGAGTTTCCTTTGCAGAAGTTGCATGTGCTGAACGGAGACTTTTGAGTGCACCAAATGGAGAAATTTGAGTGCGCCGGGAGAGCTTATAATTCTAGAAGGTGGTGAAATTGCTCAATTCATCTCACTGCGTGTGAAAAGAAGCAGAAGTGTTAATAGGGCATTTTCTGACACTGTTCTGATGGCAAAAGCTGTGAATCATCATCAGCGGCGGATCAGGTTATGAGGGACAAACTCCACCACCTCCCTGAAACTGCTTCAAGCACGGCAATAAAATACCAGCACAGCGAAAGGGTTAAAAACAATAAAAAACAAAGCATTGTAAGTAAGTATTATGAACAACTGTATGCCAATAAACTAGATAAGGGTGATAAAATGAATTGATTTCCTCAGAAGACACAAACTACTGAAACTGACTCAAGAAGAAATACAAATCTGAATAAACTTATAACCAGTAAAGAAACTGAACAAACCAAAAGATTTTTTGCAACAAAGAAAAGCACAAACTCACTGTTAAGTTCTCATACTTAAAGAATTAACACTAATACTTCACAAACACTTGCAAAAACAGAAAACAGAAAACGTTTCACAACTCGTTCTATGAAGCCAGTTACCCAGATACCAAAACCAGACCAAGAAATTTCAAGTAAACAACAGACAAATATCCTTTATGAATATAGGTACAAAAATCCCCCCAAATAAATCAACAAACCAAATCTAGCAACATATAAAAAAGATTATGAACCATGACCAAGTGGGATTGATTATAAGACTGCAATGTTTCAACATATAAAAATTAATCAATGTAACAGACCATATTAACAGAATAAAGGACAAAATCAACATGGTTATCTCATTATCTCAGGAGGTATAGAAAAAACATTTAACAAAAATCCAACACCTATCATGACAAAAATACTCAACAAACTAGACCAAGAAAAGAACTTCCTCAACCTGATATAGGGTATCTATGAAAACCCCTTGGCTAACATACACTAAATGTTTTTTTGTTTGTTTGTTTTTTAAAAGAGTGAGAGGATTTTTTTTTTTTTTTTTAACTGAACTGGGGGCCTCACCGCATTTGGGAAGCACACCCCAGTTCAGCATGTGGGTCCACCTGGGCTAGAGCCAGGATTCGATCCTCGGTCCTCAGGGCTTCAAAGTGAGCGCTTTACCCGCTGAGCCATCCCAGCTTTCCCACTAAATGTTAAAGACTGAAAAATTTCCAGGAATCAGTAACGTGACAATGATGTCCTCTCACCATTTCTATACAACAGTATAGCAGAGATTCTGGTGAGAGTAATAACTATGCAAGAAAAAGAAATATAAAGTGCATCAAGATTGAAAAGTGGGGGAAAGCCAGGATGGCTCAGCGGGTTACGCGCTCGCTTTGAAGCCCCTAGGACCAAGGATCAAATCGCGTCTTCAGCCCATGGGAAGTAAAACTTTTTACAGATGACAATCTTATATATAGAAAGTCTTAAGAGTTTGACAAAAGAACAAAACAAAACGATGAGCTAATAAATGAGCCTGGAAAAGTTGCTAGATACAAGATCAATATACAAAAATAAGTGGTTTTTCTACACACTAGCAATGAAGGATCTGAAAATAAAATTAAGGAAGCAATTTCATTTACAATAACACCAAAATAGCAAAATACGAAGGAATTAATTGAACAAGAGACATATTAAGATTGAGCTCAGAAAACTATAAAACATTTTTTTAAAGATTTATTTTATTGCTTTTGACAGAGACGGAGAGACAGAGAGAAGTGGAAGGGCCCAGAACAATCTCCACAGTTATACGACATCAGTTTTTCAAAATGGTTTCGTTCAACACAGGTGGGCGGAGGCTGAGCAGGGCAGGAACCAGGCTGGGTGCCTCCAGCATGGGAAGCACACCCCAGCTCAGAATATGAGTCCACAGGGGATGGGACCAGGATTCGATCCTCAGTGCCCAGGGCTGCAAAGTGAGTGCTTAACCCAATGAGCCATCCTGGCTTCTCTGCTGTTTTCTTCATGGCATTATTCCCATAAACTTGGACCAACATGTCCTTGATTTCACTTTCACTAGTGCCAAGTTTAACAAGAAGTTTAATGCTTGTTCATTGCTCTAATTCAAGCTCCAACATTCTCGCGACAGCACACAAAAATATTCAACAATAACAAATGCCACTCAGCAAGACACTGCCACACATCAGCACGAACACAGATGTGAGACAGTGACATACCAAGGTTATGAAACTTTACCTAGTTGTTAATACAGTGCTGCCAACGTAAGTGAATGGTGGCAAGTTCACGAACTTAATTGTCAGACCTTGTATATAAAAGCCAACAAGCACATAAAAAAAATGTTCAACATCATTTAGTTATAAGGGAAATGTAAATCAAAACCAAAATGAAATGATTTCACACCCAGTAGGATGTTTAAAATCAATAAATAACACATAAGTGTTGGTGAGGAAGGATGTGGAAAGTTGAAACTCTCATACATTCCCAGTGATTAAAACGTTGCAGCTGCTTTGAAAAACAGTCTGACAGTTCCTCAACAGGCTAAGCATAGAATTACCATATGATCCACAAATTCCACTCTAGATATATACTCAAAAGAAATGAAAACACATGTCTACCCAAAAACCTGTACACAAATGATCACTGCAGCACTGTTCACAATAGCCAAGAGATGGAAACAAGCCCAGTAAGTGGATAGCTAAAGTATTATCCATATATACAATAGAATATTATTCAGGCATAAAAAGAAAAAAGTTCTGATACATGCTACAACATTGATGAACCTTGAAAACATACTAAGCGAAAGAAACCAGAAACAAAGGGACACATACTATTACTTGTACAGTTCTATTTATATGAAGCATTCAGAATAGACAAATCCATAGAGTGAAAAACAGATTAGTTGCTAAGGACTCGGAAGGGAGAGTGATTGCTAATGGATATGAGATTGGGGGGGGGGGGGGGGG
>PVKE010014179.1:0-20533 GCA_004027555.1 Craseonycteris thonglongyai | reverse complement strand
TGTGGTTATAACCATAAAACTTGAAGGGGGTTAAAAATCACCTCATCCTATTTCTCACATTTTATAAAGAAACAAAGCCACAAGGGGCAAAGTAGATTATGTGTGGTCCTAACATTTGTTAACAGTAGAGCTAGAATTGCTATACAAGATATTTCTACCTCAGTTCTAAGAACATATAAACAAACAAACCCATATTAATAAACAGATATATTTACACCCTTTAGAAATGTTAAAATCCATATCCTGAATTTGGTGGAAAAGGAATTTGGTGGAAACCATCTCCTTTTAAACTTCAGAACCTTGATTTTCAATCATGAATAAATATTTTGTTAAAAGCAGAACAGCAAAGCAACTTTACTGGTATTGAAGAGCGCTTTGAATAGTTAAAAATTTGCTTATTGGGGAAGCCAGGATGGCTCAGTGGGTTAGGCGCTCACTTTGCAGCCCCGGGGACCGAGGATCGAATCCCGGCCCGGCAGTGCGGACCCATATGCTGAACTGGGGAGTGCCCCCAGTTCAGTTCTCACCGGGCGAGACCCCGGCCCAGTTCCTGCCCTGTGCAGCCCTGCCCACCTGTGGAATGAAACTATGTGGAAAAACCAATGATGTGCAACTATGGAGACTGTTCTGGGCCCTCCCCCTTCTCTGTCTCTGTCTCTCTGTCTCTCTCTCTCTCTCTCTCGCTGTCAAAAACAATAAAAATAAATTTTTTAAAAGTTTGCTTATCTATCATTCACCATTTAACATATTTCTGAGATTTCATTAAATATTAATCAGGCTTTTACAAAATCCCATAGCACTGATTTCAAGTTTAAAATGCTGAGCCAACTTTGCAATGCTTCAAATTTGAGCAAAAATATTGAAATATATTTCATACTGAGTTGTCCAAAAGTTAAGACACTCCTACAAGTAAGAGTTCGGGAGTCTGTATTTCTTCTCCTTGAATCTGGGCAGAATTGTAGTTGTTTGAAACAACAGAATGTGGGGAAAGTGACCTTTCCAAATTCCTGATCCAGAGAAATCAGTGGGTTAACTGAAATGATTATTGTTTTATGTCAGTTTAAAGATAACTAGAATAGTACATGTGATTTTTATAATAAAATAGGCAATTCCTATTTCCTCTTTTCATAGCCCTCTATAATTATATACATTCCAACAAAAAAAGTAGATATGAAAATACATCTATATATAAACGTATTTTTTTAAGAATTTAAAATTATTTATTTATTTATTTATTTATTTATTTATTTATTTAAAGTCTGGCCATATAGGTTTCTTTTATTTATTTATTTATTTTATTTTATTTTATTTTTGACAGGAAGAGAAAGAGATACAGAAACAGAGACAGAGACAGAGAGAGAACTGAACTGTGGGAACTCCCCAATTCAGCATGTGGGTCCGCCTGAGCCGAAGCAGGGATTCGATCCTTGGTCCTCGGGGCTTCAAAGCGAGCGCTTAACCTGCTGAGCCATCCCGGCTTTCCCCATACAGTTTTTTAATAACCTAAAAACATCACGTAATATTTTGGTATGTTACAGAATTCAAAATACCCCCAAAGAACAACATGGAGGTACATATACGGTACACATCAGCTTAAGCTTCCAAAAACTGTGTGGTTCTCAAAGTTTGGACCCAATTCTAACAATTTTTCCTGAATGGTCTTGTCTTTAATAAGGTTTACCCTAAAGCAAAAAAAAATTTCTCATTACCTAGGTTGTTCTTATTAAGAAAAGGTTTGGTTGGCCTTGTTGGTAACTTAGAAGTCTCCCATATTAACCTAAAGGTCTTTCGATATTTTACTTTTTAAACAAAAGACAAATTCTGGCTCAGCCTATTCATACTGTATAATATCAAGGAAATGACAACTTTCTTGGGCATTATCTGTATTTTACCTGATTTGATCAGGATGATTTTAAGGACTGAATGAGAGAAGACATGAAAAATTCTGAGCACACAGTGTCAGGCACAAAAAAGACATAATACCTCTGAAATTTAATAGTAATCATGAAGATTTCTAAGTCATATTTTGGAACTTTTAGTAGACTGTTTTAAGTTAAGCTTATTATAAACATAAACTTATGCTGAGTAGAGTAATATTTCAGTAATAGAGAAGGTAATTTATGAATATTTATTTACCTTGATCAAATATTTTTCCCATCTGTCTGCTGTAACGGATTTGCCAATCTTCCTCATCAACTTCAAATGGAGCTCCACCAATTCTTTTGGTACTTAAAAGGAAGAAAGAACACTGTTAACCAGCAAAATAAAAAATCTATAAACACCTTCCCCAATGCTGAATAATTTTTCAAAAATGGTGCTGTTGATTTTAGCTATCTTTTAAATCTCTGAATCAGAAAAGACTAAACTAGGGGAAGATGCAATTAAAAACCACTTTCTTCAAGATGAGTAGGTATACTGATATTTTCCTTCAAAACACCATCAAATAAGAGTGAACTCTAATGCTAACTATGAATTTTGGTGGCCATAATGAGTCAGTGTATAGGTATTTCATCAACTGTAACAAATATACCACTGTGGTATGGGATGTGGATAGTGAGGGAGATTGTGCAGATATGGGGTGAAGAGGATACCAGTATATGAGAACTCTTCTGTATTTTGTGCTCAATTTTTCTGTGAATCTAAAACTGCTCTACAAAATAAAAGTCTATTTTTTAAAAGCATCAAGTAAAAACACTTTCTATACAACTAAAATTTCTACTATTTCTCATTACACATATTTGGTTTCTTTACTGAGAATGCAGAACAACAAAGATTCACAAAATTAAAAAGGAATCAAGGAACAAATTCTAAACTGATGGATTATCATAGAAATAATCTATTGGTTTCAAACTGTTTCAGAAAACTAATCTTTCAATCTATCCCTTATCTATTGTGCTAAACTCCTCTAGAGAATCTTTATAGATTGATGCCTAACCTTCAGAAACACAGAAGTTACTTATCTTCAAAAATTATTAGAAAGTTACCCTTACACAAAATCAAAATCTGCTCTCCTCCCCGATTCTTGCTCTCATTTTCTAGTTTCAAAGATAATACTTTCAATTCCTCTTCTATTGGAAACTTCAAATATTTGAAGATTGCTGTACCTTCCCTCAGGTTCTCTCTTCTAATTGTAAATACTGGACTTCCTCTAACTATCTCTTGGCCATGATTGATTATGCTGTTTGATTATATTAATTAGACCTGAGGAAATAAGGAAACACATGCCTATCAAGTTTAGCATTTCCCAAATACCACCCAGTAACCTATGAGAAATTATAGGTATACTATCTACAAAGGTTCAATAATCAAATACTTTAGAAAAATGCTGGATGCCTCCCCAAAGGTTTTTTTGGTTTTTTTTGACAACAGGACTTCTTAAAGCCTTTGATTGTTCTCATGTGCACTGTGAATACCTAAGATAGGCATATAATGTGCAGCATTCCCTAATATATTTACTCATGAAACATTTTTTTATGAAACAGTATCTTATAGGATACAAGTGCTCTGAAGTACAGGCTGGGAAATGATGGACTAATTCTTTTCAGTCATTCTTTCAGATTCTTTATCCTCCACTGAAGCTACCTTCAATTTGAAATGACCTTTAAGTATAAAGACATTCAGCCATTCAACAAATTTCTGTGGGTCTCTTATTAGTAAGCAAGAAATAGTCTCTGCCCTTAATGAGCATACTTAAACGAGTTTTCTGAATTGGAGGTAAGGGGGAGAAGCTAAGAGGGGAGGTTATAGACAAATATATAGACAATGATACTAAGCTAAGACCTGAAATATGGGATTGAGGGTGGAATAGAGAAAAGGGAGGAAGGACATTGCTTACAGAAGGTAAATTCAGACACAAAAAAACTGAAAAAGTGGTCACGGAACTGAAGCATGGACACAGAAAAGGGGCATGATAGTGAAGAGCCTCATAAGACCAGGCTAAGAAGTTTACATTTCATGTAAAAGTTTAGTCAAGAGAGTATCTCAAAGGACTGAATTGAAGGAAAACAGATGCTTTTATTTACTTTGTTTTAGGAGGTGGGGTACAGGGCTCAAATAGATGTAAATTCAGGAAAATAATCTAGAAAGATGGGAGTAACCTGAACTAGGGAAGAAGTCGGCAGATTTGAGAGATGTCTAGAAAACAAATCATAAAACTTAGTGATTAACTGGTTGTGCAAGGTGATAAAGTCAAGAAAACCTGAGGCACTGGCTTAGGTAACAGACTAGATGCCAAATACAATAAATACATTAGAAACAAAAAGACCTGGGCTCAATTCTCAGTTAATACAAGGAGACTATGATTCTTAATACAAGGAGACTTAATACAAGGAGACTACTTATACACCACTTAATACAAGAAGACTATGATTCTAGTCAAGTTTTTTAAACACTGAATCTCAAATTCCTCATCTGTAATAAAGGGCTGCATTAGCTATCTTATAGTTTCAAACCTGCAAAACATTATAGAAAGCTAAAACACCTTTAATTTTTATTTCTGCCATGATATTTGGGGGGAACCAAGGTCAGTTTCAATTTCTCCTTTTCACTTTTCCTCAAACACAATAGTCTTGATCATTCAGTAGTCTTGATCACAGTAGTCTTGATCATCTCAAACCTGCTGTTCCCTATTTCTTCTGATTTCTCTAGGATATCACTGCACCTTCTCAGAAAAATAGCCACAAATAATCTCCTGTAACCAAAGCCATCTTCCAAAAATATTGCTTTCATGCCACTTACCAGTTTGTATAAACAGATTTCTTACTGAAGCCTCAGAGTCCCAATAATCAAGTTTCAACCTACCTTCTCTCTCACTTCTACATTGAAATCCTTAATTCAAATCATTCTGGCCTGTTTACTATCCACTAAGCACACCCAGTCCACTATCAGGGCTTTAATCCAGCTTACTGTTTTCTGCAAACTTGACACATATTCTCTTTTAATGTTTGGTAAATAAAAGTCTCAAAATTCTGAGATAGCTTTCCAATGATTCTAGCAACAGCTTTGTCCTTGGAATGCACATAGTCAGTATCATTCATGTAGGAGTTAGCTAAAAGCTTTGCATTAGTTTTTTGTTTGTTTGTTTGTTTTTTAAAGATTTATTTTTTATTGTTTTTGACAGAGAGAGAGAGAGACTGAGACAGAGAGAAGGGGGAGGGCCCAAAGTAGTCTCCATAGTTGACAGCATTAGTTTTCCATATAGTTTTACTCCACAGGTGGGCACAGGGCTGTGCAGGGCAGGAACTGGGCTGGGAGCCTCCAGCATAGGCCCTGGCAAGAACTGAACTGGGGGCACACCCCAGTTCAGCATATGGGTCCACATGGGCTGGAGCCGGGATTCGATCCTCGGGCTCCGGGGCTGCAAAGCGAGCGCTTAACTCGCTGAGCCATCCCAGCTTCCCCTGCATTAGTTTTTTATGCATGTTTTCCATATCTCATAGAGATACATGAAAATACAAAAAAAAACCCACAACTTTTTATATAATTGGAACTATTATTTTAAATCCAAAACTGAAAATAAATATATGCAAAAAGTATCTCTTATCCCACACTTTACAAATGTACTTATTGTTGATTTAGGCAAGAAGAAACAGATTACCGGTACACATAACTCAATTTGCTTATTAAAGGACTGACTCTTAAAAAGCACTGTCCAATAGAAATATAAAATTAGTCACATAATTTCAAATTTTCTACTTAATTCACTCATAAAAGTAAAAGAGATGTCAAAATTAATTTAAAAAATATATTTTAACATTATTTTGATGTTATTTTTCTTTTTTTAAAAAATTTAGGGGAAGCCGGGATGGCTCAGTGGGTTAAGCGCTCACTTTGCAGCGCCAGGGACCAAGGATCGAATCCCGGCCCCAGCCTGTGCGGACCCATGTGCTGAACTGGGGAGTTCCCCAAGCTCAGTTCTCTCTCTGTCTCTGTATCTCTCTCTCTCTCTCTCTCTGTCAAAAACAATAAAAAAAAAATAAAAAAAATAGCTACAATTTCAACTACAAAATCCTTTATCTGCTCTGCCATTTATAATTGTGGGGAAGCCGGGATAGCTCAGTGGACTAAGCGCTCATTTTGCAGCGCCAGGGACCGAGGATCGAATCCCGGCCCTGGCCCGTGTGGACCCATATACTGAACTGGGGAGTGCCCCCAGTTCAGTTCGCACCGGGGTGAGGCCCCAGCCCAGTTCCTGCCCTGTGCAGCCCCACTCCCACCTGTGGAATAAAACTATGTGGAAAAATCGATGATGTGCAACTATGGAGACTGTTCTGGGCCCTCCCCCTTCTCTCTGTCTCTGTCTCTGTATCTCTCTCTCTCTCTCTCTCTCTCTCTCTGTCAAAAACAATACAAATAATTCTTTAAAAAATTTATTTTATTGTTTTTGACAGAGACAGAGACACAGAAAAACAGAGAGAAGGAGGAGGGCCCAGAGCAGTCTCCAAAGTTGTACATTATCAGTTTTCAACATGGTTTCATTCCACACAGGTAGGTGGGGCTGCGCAGGGTGAGAACTGGGCTGGGGGCCTCCCACATGGGAGGCATGCCCCCCTCAAGCCAGGGGCCAAACCTGGGGGAAAGAACCAAAGTGGGAGCCTCCCACACGGGAAGCACACTCCAGTTCAGCATATGGATCAGCATGGGCCGGGCCTGGGATTTGATCCTTGGTCTCCAGGCTACAAAGTGAGCGCTTAACCTGCTGAGTCATCCCAGCTTAACCTGCTGAGCCATCCCAGCTTCCCCCAATGTTATTTCAACATATAATCAGTGTTTAAAATTACAGATACATCTTTTACTTAATTTTTTAAATTAAGGTATAATTTACATAACATGCTACTTTCCAGTGTACAACAAAATGATTTGATATTTGTATACACTTTGAAATGATCCCTACAATAAGTCTAGTTATCATCTCACATTATATACCGTAGTTACAAAATTTTTTTTTTCTTGTGGGAACTTTTAAGACTACTCTCTTAGCAATATTCAAATATGCAATAGAGTAATATAAACTGTAGTCACCATGTTGTACATTATATCACCATGACTTACTTATTTTATGACTGGAAGTTTGTATATTTTGATCCCCCTCACTCATTTTACATCTTTTTTTGGTACTAACTATTCAAAACATATTGTGCATTTTACAATTATAATGCATTTCCATTCACACTAGCCATATTTCAAGTGCTCAAGAGCAATATATGGCTAGTGGATACTGTATTGGATTGTATAGTTAGCATATTTAAAACTAAAATTTATAATCCACAAGTTACTAACAATTTACTTATATATTTCAAAATGTATTACATTACAGTTGCCATGCAATGTTACATTAGTTTTGGGTGTGCAACATAATCATTTGATATTTGTATTTAATATACATTGTGAAAGTCACCATAATAAGTCTAGTTAACACCTAATTTACTAATATTTGTTGTTACAAATAGAACTGAGAAGCTCATAATCTTTATGGACAGTAAAAGTGCTTAATATTCTGTCAATTGATAATAAACAGGCAAAAACTCAAACAGAAAAATAATCAACATTATAGTTAAACTTAAATACTAAAATTCCTATATTTTGTACAGTCATCCCTCCATATCTGCAGGTAACTGGGACCAAGACCCATGGAATACCAAAATCCAGATTCTCAAAGGCCCTTATATAAAACAGGATTTAATTTGCACATTACCTATGCACATCCTCCCCTATACTTTAAGCCCTCTCTACATTACTTGCAATACCTAACACAATGTCAATGCTATATACCGGTAGTTATATTGTATTGTTTAGAGAATAATAACAATAAAAAGTCTGTACACATTCAGTACAATCCCAACGATTGTAGGCCTAACTACATAATAAATGTCATAATATCTTTTTAAAACTATTTTTGATCAGCAGTCAGTTGAATCCACAGATGCATAACCCTCAGATATGGAGAGTTGACTGTACTACTAAAACAGTGCTGTATATTCAATGAATCAGCCTATGATGATGGAAATATTTAACATATGCACTTCAGAAGCCATTAGCTACCTGTGACCACTGAGCACTTGATATATAGCTAATAAAACTGAGAAACTAAACTTTTAATTTAATTTTAAATTAATTTAGTTAAATAGCCACAGTTGGCAAGTGACTATAATTTTGTACAACTGAAAATTATCAATCATATTTTTAAAACACATAATTGTTTGCTAAAATACACACCGAAAATCTGCACATTCATTTATTTATTACCTGAAACATTTTCTAAATAGTCTCATTTCCAGAATATTAGGTAATCATTAACTTCCTTCTAAAGAATATTAACCAACTTCACGTCATTCTGAAAAATATAGGTTTTTGTCCTAGTTGAACAAACATCTCTACCTCTTCACATGATAGATCTGACACATAACCATTAACATATACATTTCTTTTATAAGGCTCAGATGGCGAAAGATTCTGAAGCAGAAGAAAAAAGCTCAGGGGCTATGTGAATTGATGAAAGGCCTAACTAAGATGACGTAGGTATGAAGCAGTAGAAAGTGGTAGAATTCCAGACTGCCTTACTGACCCAATCCCCCAAATATTTTCTATTTTGACATTTTGCTAACCATCTCTGCTGCTGCAATTCTAATCTTGTTACTTACAATTTTGCTTTTTGAATGGTAGGAATTTACAGCAGCTCATAATAACTAAATGACATAATTCTTCTCATTTCTCAATAGTGTTTTACTTAAACATCTATGCTTACAAGCAGAAATATACTTTGAGTCACAAAAACACCTGATTTTACATAGGCCATTGATAAAAGAACATTGAGTTTAGATACAATAATTGAAAGACAAGCTTACAATAAGCTTTTATTTACTGTCCAGTTTTTACAAACCCTGTTAGGAAAGCACAGTTTTAGCAAGACTAAAATTCATTCCACAGGCCACTTGATTACTGAAATAATTGTTTATGTGTTTATATACTTTATCTTCAAAAAGTTCACTTAATCAATCATTACAAAGTTTTCTGAAAAGCAAAAACATGGCTCAAGACTATTGCTCTGTAGGGAAAGAAAAATAATTTTCCCTCTACCCTTTTGGGTTCTCAGCTGGAACATCCTTATAATAAAAGACAATTAACAGGAGAAAAAAAACAAAAAGTTTAATAACATATATACTTAGATGTATACACGGGAAAGACGCAGGAAAACAGAGTAACTTGCCAAAATGGCTGAAGCCACCACCTTTAAATGCCACCTTCAGTTGAAGACAAAAGATGCAGGAATGGGGAAGCTGGGATGGCTCAGTGGGTTAAGCGTTCACTTTGCAGCATTGGGACCGAGGATCGAATCCCGGCCCCGGCCCATGCGGACCCATATGCTGAACTGGGAGCTCCCCCAGTTCAGTTCCCTCTCTGTCTCTGTATCTCTCTCTGTCTCTCTGTCAAAATAAATAAATAAAAATATATTAAAAAAAAGATGCAGGGGGCAAGGGGTCAGTATGGGAGGTTACCTGGAAAAGCACAGTAAACTGGGTATGGTTATTATGCAGATTTAAGTCTTGATCTTCTGCACTACACAGGTTTCCAGAGATAAGGTCATCCCCCTCTTTCAGGTATAGTGAGGGAGAAATCCCTACAAATGAAGTTTCCCTCACAAATGTAAATGTATTTTACAAAGGGTAACTTCAATTTGATTTTCAGAGCTTCTCCCATGTCTCTTAAAATTAACTAGCCTAAAATAATCCGTATGCCAAATAGACATATTTTGGGATGACAAATTCTGTTCCTTACAAGCTTAGCTTCTAAGTAACAAATCTATACAGCATGTTACTGTACTAAGTATTGTAGGCAACTGTAACACAGTGGTATTTGTATTATATGTTGTTGCACTATGAATCATGACAGCTACAATGTCACTCACTAGGCGATAGGAATTTTTCAGCTTCATTATAATTTTATGGGACCACTATTGTATAAACAGACTGTCATTGACTGAAACTTTGTTATGCAGTGTATGATTGTATGTGTACTATGAAATACACCAGAGTCAAGGAAAGAGAAGCAAACCTCAATTCTCTCATCCATAGAGTTGCACTATGATCAAAGTCCTTTAGCTCTAATATTCAATGTTTATGTCTATGTATTGAGGCAGGTTCTTTATCTGCCTTATAATAATGACAGTCAACCATGGGATCTTGGAATTTTTGTACTGAAGGCAATGATCTAATTCACACTCTCTGACAGACTGGAAAATTTAGCAACTAAGATATGATGTGAACTTCCTAACATCAAACAGAGGCCAAGTCAGAGCCTTGACCTCTGGACTTCCAATGCAGGGCTCTTTCTAATGTCTTTTTAAATATTAAATGAACTTATGAACCAAGCCTCCCTTTCTGAACAGCACCTTATTTAGGTTTTGATCTTGGGTTGTTCTGCCTAAGAGAAAAGATCTAAGTATGAACAGGAAAAGAAAAGAGAAAGAAAATAAGGGTAGGCTCCTGTCATAGCTTTAATTATCTTTATAGTCTCACTTTGTAATTATCATCTATCTATATGTCCTCTCCCACCTCTCTCTATAAAGGTAAGGACCAGATCCATCTGACTTTTTTTTTAATATCACTGTAGTAACAGCACAAAGCACAGTTTCTGGCTCATTCAATTATTTGATGAACTATAATTGGAACAAGAAAATAAAAGAGAAGAAAAGTGACAGAGAAAGTTAGGAAAGTAAAAAAGTTCTATAGATGGCTAGAAAAAAAAGTCTTGTAGGTAGGTGTGAAAGACAAATTACCTGAATAATGTGCAGGAAAGTGATGAGGAACATGTGAAAGGATTGCCAAAGTGCCTGTGGGTTTCAATTTACAGCATGAGCCATCAGGTAATATCACTAACACAATACAACTTATTTGCAGGTTTTTCCTCCCTCTTCTCTTCCTTTTAAGGGAAGTTACGGAAAAGGTAAATGCTCCCATTAACACTTGTGTATAGTTATTCTGGACAAAAAGGAGCCACACACTAAATTCAACAAGCTCAGGGGAGGCCTGCATGTCAGGCCTTACAAACTCAGAGACCAAAGTAACCACTAGGATAGTCTGAACATAAAAATTCCTAACTAAAAGCTAGTTACGGTGGGTAATCATGCCATAGGCCTGTAGCTTCTTTGACAAAGGTCAATCTTTACCAAAAGTGAGCCTATGTCCTTTTGCATCTAAGATAATACACCTTTAAAATGTCAGAGTACTCCCCTTTCCCAGACTCCTCAGGGCACATCCACCATACCAGAGCAGGAGACTACAGAAAACCTTTACTGTTCCCCGAATGCCATCTCTAAGTGCTGTAAATGTTAATTATTACATATCCTGTACCCACCAATTTACACTGAAGTATTGTCTCTCTGTTTTACTTTTTCTCCAATCCGAGAGATTTCCCTACTTTGTTTTCCCTGCTTAATCTACCACCAGTGGTTTTCATGTAACCTTCCTTCCATCTCCTCCTTTTATTCTAATGTATAAGATAAGATGCAAAACTGCCATTCTCCAGGGCATTTTCTTAATCTACTGAGATTTTGCTTCCTGGCAATTGCCATCAGTTTTGCTAAAATAAACTCATAAAAATTCTCTACAAATTTGGATGTTTCTTATGTTGACAGAGTAAATAATGAAGCCATATGTTTAAAGAAATACCTATATACAGTGACTTCCTAACATAAGACCTCTATAAAGTGCCAGCCTTTTATCCTCATCATATATGTATGATCCATAGTACAACAGTCCCCTCCCTGTCTGCAGTTTTGCCTTCTGTAGTTTCAGTTACCTAAGGTCAACTGCAATCCCAAAATAATACAAAATTCCAGAAATAAACAGTTAATTTAAATTGCATGCCATTCTGAGTAGAATGACATCTCACATCATCCCATGCCATCCTTCCTGGACATAAATCATCTCCTTGTCCAATGTATCCATTTCAATATGTAGGCATTATATCATCTCACATCACCACAAGAAGGGTGAATATAGTATAGTAAAATATTCTGAGAGACCAAATTCATTTTACTTTTATTATGGTATATTGTTATAACTGTTTCATGTTATCATTAGTTATTGTTAACCTCTTATGGTACTTAATAAATTAGATTTTATCAGAGGTACATACATAGGAGGGCTGTCTGGAAAATATTCAGCCATGTAAATGTTCTCATTATATAGACAATGGTTGGATATTTTTCTGGACAGCCCTCGTATATATAGAAAAAACACAGTATATATAGGGTTTGGTACTATCTATAGTTTCAAGCATCAACTTGGGGGGGTCTGGAATGTATCCCATACAATAACGGGGGGGGGGTTACTGTATTTAAGAACTTGAACAGCAAGTACACTAGAACATACCTTTATGATTCAATACAACAATTTTAGGTGTTAAGTTTGATGTTTCTTTTAAAAGAAATTCTGCAGAACTACAAACTTAAAGAACTCTATTTCCTTTCTGTCTTTATTCCTTTAACCAGTGATCAGTTCACTTTGCTTCAACATTCATCTGGCAAGGTGAGTAACATACTACATTATTTTACAGTCTCCTGACATCTTGACACAAAGCATAACAGAATGAGTTCATTAAATTTCTACAGTCATTTCAACAAATGAGAAAATGTACATGAAAACACTTTATAAACCACAAAACAACATACAAAGCAAAGTTACTGTTACTCACCACCAGATGGTGATCATGTCTTATTTAAGGCAAAATGCTGACACCTTACTTAGGAGCCAGGCAGCTGACAGCTAAAAATGATCAATAAGCAAATCAGGGTGCCTAAGTAAAATGCTGGTGATTTTTAGGTTGTTCAATTTTTAAACATCAGCAAAACACAAGCAATAAAAAACAGGTTCTTCCTGAAGACTTCTACAGGAATTGATTTGTTCATGTGAACATCTGATAACTAGCATTTAAGGCAAAAGACAACAGTGCATGTGTTTCTAGAATTCTTCTATTAGTTATTGAACCATTCACACCATTCTGAACTTCTTTAACTACAGAGAAATTTCTACTCGGCAAAATTGTAACACTAAACAGTTCAGGAAAAAAAACACAGAAAGAGTTTATTATGAAATGTTGGGGGAAAAAAACAAAATAGAGAACTCATCACCTAACTTCAGCAATCATCAACATGTGACTATGAGACTCTGTCTACCCCAATATGTTATTTTAAAGCAGATGCACATATCATGATTTCATCCATAAATTATTATTTTTACCATATTACCACCTAAAACTTAATAATTCTTTAATGTCATAAAATTTTCAGTCAATTACACAACTTTTAAATATCTCCAACTAACCAAGAATTCAAATTATTTTTTATCTCTGTGGGAGATGCTGGTAGCACCTCACCTTTATCCCCTCTGCACTTACTGAGATCAACCTGAAAGCAGGTGCAAGTCTGTGTGTGAGGGTTTTTTCTGACTATGCGATGGGACAAGAAAGTTAACCATTCCTGGGAGCAGCCTTTATCCCTTGGCTGCGGTGAATCTGAGAGATGACCTACACTGTCTCTCTCAAGAGTTCAAGAGGAAGATTCTGCCTGTTCATTGCCTATAAAATAACTTACTCAACAACACATCCTGTATTGGCTTTTTTCCTTTCCTGTCTCACTTCCCCCTCCCTTATCAGTGTTCCTTGGCATCACTTTCCAAATAAACTACCGGCATTCACATTTTTGTGTCAGGGTCTGCTTCTTGGAGAATCCAATATAAGACAAACTCTCAGTTTTTGAATGAAAGCTATAGACATCCTAAGAAAACGTAAACATAAAAATTTCTGCAAGGGGAAGCCAGGATGGCTCAGTGGGTTAAGCACTCACTTTGCAGCGCCTGGGACTGGGGATCAAATCCCAGCCCTGGCCCCGCCCGTGCGGACCCATATGCTGAACTGAGGAGCTCCCACAGTTCAGGTCTCTCTCTGTCTCTGTCTCTCTCTGTCAAAAATAAATAAATAAATAAATAAATAAAATTTAAAAAAAAAAAAAAGAACATTTAAAAACAGGTGTCTGCAAATACCGGTATATTCAAAGAGTTTACAGACAACCATACAAACATCTCAGTTTAAAGAACCCTGTTCTGGGAAGCCAGGATGGCTCAGTGAGTTGAGGTCACTTTGCAGCCCAGGGGACTGAATCCCAGCCCACGAAGACCCATATGCTGGACTGGGGTGTAGCCCCAGTTCAGTTCTTGCTTGGGCAAGCTTCCCATGTGGGAGGCTCCCGGGTAGACCGCACCCCCCTCACCTCCTGCTAAACGGGACGTGCATCCCATGTGGAATAAAACCAAGTCTAAAACTGATGACATACAATGGAGTGCTCTGGGCCTCCCCCTTCTTCTGTCTCTCTCTATCTCTGTCTCTCTCTGTCTCTGTCAAAAGCAATAAAATAAAATATTTTTAAAAAGAATCCTTTTCTCTTACAGGTTCGAGATAGCTGAGATCCTAATTATTTGATTAAGGTAACTGTTGAAAGTGTTCCACGGAGATTGTTCAGTTATGTAGAAAAACTTCCCCAACCCTTTATTCTTCATTGTTGGAGAGGAAGCATCATTATCTCAAAATTTAGTTCTTAAGTGAATAAGATCAAATCTAATTGAAAATAATAACACTGTTGGCTTAAGCTTCTATATTTTAAAGAACAATAAATGTTCCTAGTAGTTTGCTAAGACAGAGTCCCTTGAAAAGCCACAAATGTGAAATTCACAAGTATCTTCATTTACATATGACTTTCAATGGATTTTTAAACTGCTACATACAAGTACGTATAAGGACCTTGAGGCGATTGTTTTGAAAATTAACTTGGGGCTATGATAATGTCTCCTCCAGCTAACACACACGCCTTCCCCTTCTGAAAAAAAGTTCATTGCACTCAGTTTCCATTTTGTCACCCATTTGTTCTGAACCCTCTATAATCTTACTTCAATTAAATACATGCTTTAGTCTGTCTTAATTTAGCAGCACATGATACTGGTGACTTCTTCCTTCTTGAAACCTGGCCATCTGTGACATCACTTTTTCTGATTTCTCCTCTTATTTCTTTGTCCCTTTTAAAATTCCTTTGCAGACTCTGTACTTCTGCTCTCCTTCAAAGTTGGTTCTATTTTAGGACTTCATTTCTTTTGTTCCTAAGTCATCTTATCCATCACCTTGCTTCAATTTAAATATGTTGTCTCACTGTGCTGGTTATGAAAACCTTACCAGAGTGGCTTCAACTAATAAGGGATTACTTCTTCTCATATAACAAAAAGTCCAGGGTGATGAGTTTCTCGTTTTAGTTTAATGGCTCAACAAATCCACCATACTGAATTTCTTGAAATTCACAAATATTCCATGTCCTTTGTAGCCTCCAGTCCTTAATATGTGAAGTTAGTTCCCCTCTATCCTCAACCCACCCCTACTCATCCTCAGAGTTTGGTTGTTGTCTCGTAGGAAATCATTCATTATTATTTTTTTATATCATCCTTTTATCATACCAAGATTAAGTTCCCCTGCTGGGTACACCAAAATGATTCTACTTATTCGCCACACTGTATCAATAAATGCCTATTTGATCACTTCTATCCCATATTAAATAGTCCTTATCTTCAGCACCTAGGACAGTGCTTACCACATATACATGTAATAAAGACTTGTTCAATGAATGGGTGAATGATTTGGACTTAAGAAATACTTTTTCATAAACATGAACTTCTCCTAACCCAAGTAATTGACTGAGTGGCAAATGAATTAATACACGTTTCTTGCTCATACTTAAAGAATCAGATAGAAACATAGTCAACAAATTTCTAAAATCACTAAAGAAAACATGTAAAATAGAATGTTCATTTTGGCAATGAGTATTTATGCCACCCAATCAACTATATCCATGCTATCAATTTACAAGTGGTCAATCATAAACTGGCTTTTATGAGTAAGCTTCCTAACATAACAGGAGAACAGACTAAGTAAAAAAAGGACAAAACAGAGACCATGACTTATCTTCTCAGTCACTCACCCACTCCCACCCTCACACAACCACTAATATGCTTTCTTTCCCTGTAGATTTGTCTTTCCTAGTTTCATATAAACAGAATCATATGCTATGTACTCATTTTATCTGGCTTTTTTTTTTCTCTGACCATAATCTCTTTTTTGAGATTCAGCCATGTTCTGAATTTACTAGCAGTCTACTCCTTTTTAATGTATTTGTCCATCCAACCATCCAGTGAATATTGGGTTATTTCCAGTTTCGGGCAGCTGTTATGGACATTTGTGTGCAAGTCTTGTATAGAAATATATGTTTAGGGGATGCCGGGATGGTTTAATGGGCTGGGTGCTCATCTTGCAGCTCCGGGGTCCAAGGATCAAATTCCAGGCCCAGCCCGTGTGGACCCATATGCTGAACTGGGGTGTGCCCCCAGTTCGGCTCTCACCAGGGTGAGCCTCCTATGTGGGAGACCACCAGTTCAGTTCCCGCCCCGGGCATACCCACCTGTAGAATGAAACCTATGTAGAAAACTGATGACGTGCAACTATGGAGACTGCTCTGGGCCCTCCCCTTCCTTTCTGTCTCTGTCTGTCTCCCTCTCTGTCAAAAACAAAAATAAATCTTTAAAAAGAAATGTTTATTTTCCTTGGGCAGACAGTAGTGGGAACCATGGGTTGTATGGTAGGTGTAAATTTAACTTAAGAAACTGCAACATTTTGCCAAAGTAATTGCACCATGTAATCTTCCCACCATTTTTATGTGAGAGTTCTAGTTGATTCACATCCTCACCAACATCTGAGGTACTGTCAACCATTTTAAAAGAATGTGTTTCCCACTTTGTTGGGTAGAATGCTCCAGAAATGTCATAACATCCAGTTTGTTGATAACATTGTTTATGTCATCTATATTCAACTGATTTTCTATCTAGTTACATTATCAACGTGTTGAAATTCCAGTTACAATTTAAATTATACCGTATATATATATTTTTTTTCAGTTTTGTCAATTTTTGCTGCATATATCTTGAAGGTCTTTTTTGGGTAAAAACACTGTCATAATTATTATATCTTCCTGATAAATTAACCCTTTAGCATTACAAAAAATCCCCTTTCTATTTCTGTTCTGAAGTCTACATTATCTGATATTAGCATAGCTATTCAGCTTTCTTATGATTAGTTTTGAAAAGTACATAATTTTCTATCCTTTTATTTTTATCTTACACCTACCTTTATGTTTAAAGTGGATTTTTTATACCATATGGGTGGGTCTTGTTTTCTTATCTACTCTGACAGTCTCCATCTTTTATTTAATTTTAATTAATTTTAACTTAAATACAGGTGGCTAGTGGTGACCAGATAGAAGAGAGTAGGTTCTAGCCAAGAGTTAGCCAACTAATAAAACCAACAAGGCAAATGCAGCCTGTCACCTCTTTGTGTATAGCTGGCTAACTAAGGATGGTTTTGCATTTTTAAAGAGTTGGGGGGGGGGCCAAAGAAAAATACAACATGACAACTGCATGAAATTCAAATTTTAGTGCCTATACAAATAGCTTTATTGGAACACACCCATCCTTATTCATTTATTTAATGTTCATGGTTACTTACATGCTACATTAGCAGATCTGTTGATACAAGTTTCAACAGACATTGTATACTCTTTAATATCTGGTTCTTTACAAAAAAGGTTTGACAAACCCTGATTAAAGTCATTTATATTTAATGCAATTAATGATACAATGGGTTTTAAATTATAGTCTTACCATTTTGCTGTCTATATATCCCAACATTTCTTTATTCCTTTCTTCTATCTTTTCCTGCCTTCTTTTGGATTAACTGAGTATACTTTAGCATTCAGTACCTGCTATTGGCTAATTAAGCATACTTTATTTTAGTATTTAGTGGTTGCTTTAAGTTTTACAATATACACCTTTAACTCAACATAAGTCTACTATTAAATGATATTCTCCCATAAAACATGAACACCTTTTTCCCTTGTAACACTGTATTCATCCTCTTCCCTGCTTTCATTTTTTATACTATGGTTGTCAAAGTTCTATTACACATACTGTAAAACTTAAAATGTATTATAATTTTTGTTTTAAAGAGCTATCTTTTTTAAATCTTTCAAAATTAGGAAAAATGTATTTTATAATTACTCATATATTTATCATTTCTTGCACTCTTCATTGCTTTGTCTAGATCCAATCTTTCATCTGATCCATTTTCCTTCCACCTGAAGATGTCTCTTGTCCATGTCACAAATTCTCTGGTTTATTTGACTGAAGATTTTTATTTCATTGACATTTTCAAAGGATACTTTACTAGGTATATATGTTGACAGTTCTTTTCATTCAGTACTTTAAAATGCTTCATTATCTTCTAGTTTGCATAGTTTCTGACAAGAAATCTTCATTGTTTGTACATAATATGTCTTTTTATTTGGCTACCTTGAAAGTTATCTCTTTAACACTAGGCTTTAGGAATTGGTTATGTCTTGGTATTTTGTGGGTGTCTGCCCTGCTTTGGGTTTGTTCAGATTATTGGGTTTATGAGTTTATCATCAAATTTGGAAACTTCACTAAAAAGATTTCTCTTAAAAATAGAGTTAACCAGGGATGCCGGGTTAGCTGAGGTTGAGCACTTGACTTGCAATCGCAAGGTCTGGGGTTCAATTCCTGGCCCTGGCCCATCCAAACCCATATGCTGAACTACAGCACAACTGGTAACAGCTGGATGGCACAGAAGCGAAGATTCTCACCTCCCTTGCCAGAGGCCCCTAGTTTGGTTCCCACACCTCACAGCCTCACATTTATCTGTGTGGAAAGAAACCATGTCACAACTAATGATGTACAACTATGGACACTGCTCTAAGCCCTCTCCATGTTTTCTCTCTTTCTCTCAAACAAGAAAATACATCTTTTTTAAAAATCCAGTTATTCTAAAAAAAACGAGCTAACACACAATATTATATTAGCTTCAGGGGCACACCATAGTTAAGGAACATTTACATATCAAAAGAAGTGATAACCGTGACTAGACCAGCAACCATCTGATACTGTACTATGCTATCACAATATTATTGACTATATTCCCAATGCTGTATAATACACACCCATGACTTACTTGTTTTATATTTGGAAATGTGGACCTCTTATTCCCGTTCACCTTTACTGCCCTTTTAAAATTTTCCAATTACAGTTGACATTCCATATGGTTTCATATTAATATCAGTATATAGCATAGTGGTTAGACATATAATTTAAAGACTTATTTTTATTGTTTTTGACAGAGAGAGAGATACAGAGACAGAGAAAATGGGGAGGGCCCAGAACAGTTTCCATAGTTGCACATCATTGGTTTTTCCACATAGTTTCATTCCACAGGTGGGCACAGGGCTGCACAGGGCAGAAAGTGGGCCTGGGTCTCACCCCATGAGAACTGAACTGGGGACACTCCCCAGTTCAGCATGTGGGTCCACACGGGCCGGGGCCGAGATTCAATCCTCAGTCTCTGGGGCTGCAAAGTAAGCGTTTAACCCACTGAGCCAGCCCAGCTTCCCCTAGACCAGGGGTTCCCAACCTTTTCATACCCTAGGGCACATTCTAAAATATTGGTAGGGTGGCGGGCACCAGCTATTTCTAAGGATATTTATTACTGAACAAGAATAAAAAATAATAAACAAAAATAATTTTAAAATAATAAATTTATTGTACAAATTATATACACACAAAGAAACATATATACAAAACATAATACAAAGTAAATAAAAAACACGTATAATAAAATCATTTAAAAAAACATAAAAGAAAACAAAAAAAAAACAATCTGTCAGTGTGATCTTTGGCATTGCATTTCATTGGCCAGTGCCTCGTAGTTAGGAGTATGACGACAACCCTGTTAGCAAACAATTACTAAGATGCTCATCAGTAAGTCGAGATCTATATCGTGATTAAATTCAAGTTTGAAAACAAAGATTCGCATAAATACGTTGACCCAAAAAACGATTTGATTTTATATGCCGCTTTTTTTAAAAATGGGAACCTTTGTCGATTATGTTCCATAAGTCCTCTGATATTAAGGATTTTAGCAAAATATCGTTCTTAAGGTTCAAAATTTTTAACTCTAGTTCTTCTGCTTTCCCCTGAACAAGGTCTGCAATACATGTGGCTAGTTCTATTCCATTTATTTGGCAAGTAAAAGGATTGATACAGGAGACAATTGGCTCGGTATTTGTAAACTGCAGACATCTCTCTTCAAACTGTTTTTGAAGCACTTGCAGGGTCTCAATAAATAATGACACGTTTAATTCATTGTTACCTAGCATTTTCCTCATATATGGGAAGTGCCCGAGAGACTTGATATGCAGATGTGATATCAACAAAGTCAATTTCGCTTTCAATGCGTTTACAGAGCTTATCATTTCAGCTCTATTTTTGTCTTTTCCCTGCAACTCCAAATTGAAAGAATCTAATTTTTCCATGGTGTCAGCAAGAAAACCCAAATCCACCAGCCAGCAAGAGTCTGTTAGTTCATCCTAATTTTCATT
>PVKE010014178.1:0-34967 GCA_004027555.1 Craseonycteris thonglongyai | reverse complement strand
TCTATCTATCTATCTCCCCTAGTTCTCTCCACTGGGAAGACTTGGCACCAGTGAGACCAGTGGCATTGATCATATCTGGAACCCAGATCTTGGTCTTAAGAGTCATTTTCCACATGAACCAGGGCTTGAGAATGAGGGGACGGTAGATTTCATGCAGGGCTGGGGGAGGTGGGGGATGAGTCTGGACTGTCTTGCTGTGTCCGAGAGATTGGAGGTGTTCCAGAAGGACAGGGACACAGGCCAAGAGGAGACAGAAGCCAGCTTGGAGGCTCTCTCACTGGCCAAACTTGGGATTATTAGAGCATTAGGATCAACAATAATGGTATTAGACTGTAACCCACTGATTAACCCAGGAAACACGATTCCACATAGATATAAATAAATAAGTGAATACATGGAGAGTATGACAACAAGATATTTCCATAGCTTCAAAGTATCTCTTCTCCAAATTCGTATAAAGAGGAGACAAATAATTTCACAGGGGAGAAACTAGATAAACACGGTCATAGTCAAGTGACCAAAGGGACCGTCATCAGTAACAAGACAAATTGAGAGCAGAAGCTGCCTGGCATACGACGCAGTGTAAAGAACAGAGGATCTCTTTGTGATTCTGTTGCCATGACCTGAATCCAGTCATGAGGAAACCCTGGGCAAATCCAAACAGAAGGACATTCTGCAAAATAATTGGCCTGTGATTTTTCACAAATGTCAAGGTCATGAGCATGTCAAGGGAAGACTGACGAACTCTTTCAGGCTGAAGGAGACTGAAGAGACAGGACAACTAAATTCACTGTATGATTCTGAGCAAGAGCCTTTTTTAGAAAAGATATTATTTGGACAATTGATGAAACTTGAGTGGAACATACTTATACCAAAAATTGTTCAGTGTTTAGATGACATTCAAATTGAACTGCATCTAGGGACTCTGTCACAGGGGAAGTTCCATCCTTACCCCTTTGGGAGGTGGGCAGGATTTAAGAGAGGATGATCTAAGCTTCCGATTGTCCCAAGAAGGCCATCCCCCTGCAGTGCAGTGCGGAGGGTCAGAGGCCCTGCGGGGCAGGGCCCACAAAGCCTCCACTCAGCAGCTGTTAAACTGAGACCCACGTCCTTCCCCAGCTTGGGGCTCCTAGTTCTGGGCCTTTCTAGTTGATGTCAAGAAATGACAGATACACAAGGCCGTAGACACAGCACCTTCCAGCATCCCTGGCAGTATGAGAGCCCCACCCTGCTGTGTCCCCTCAGTCAGAGCAGACAACGCCCACCCACCTCAGGCCCACGGAGGTGCGGCAAGTGCCATGACCTGACACTTACAATGTCCCAGAGGAAGTTGGTTAGCCAGTAGATGACGGGGTTCACTCCGCTGACAAACTGGAGGTGCTTGGCTTTGCTGACTCTCTCCTGGATCAAATAGAGGACAAAGCTGGCTGGGACAAAGGACATAGCGAAAATCATGCAGATGGCAACCACAGCGTCCACCGAAGTGGTCAGCCTGCAGCAGGATGGGAGACAGACAGAGAGAGAGAGAGAGAGAGAGAGAGAGAGAGAGATGAAGAAGGAGCAGGCACAGAAGAACAGAATCAGCCTCTGGGGAGGTCTCCTCCAATCCCAGGTAACAAAACTTCCAGAATCCCCTTCCCTAGCCTGGGGCTTGTTATATTATTCATTTGTTTTAAACTGTGTCAAGGTTAAGTGGATATTTTTGGGCTTCCTGTTCCATGTCAATATTGGATGTTAATATTAATGTTAATGTGGAACAGTGTTCCATGTTAATATGAAAGTCTAGATAAACTTTGTTATATTTTCAAATGATCTGTTGGTGGTAGATGGAAATGGGTTTTTATATTAACCTCATACTGCAATGTTCTTGTCAGTTCTAATAATTTATCTATAGATTCTTTTGAATTTTCTATGCAGATATTCATATGGCCTATGAAATTTCTTTTGTTAAAAGAAGTACATTAGACTCTGTCAACCAGAACTCAAGCAACCAGCAAAAAAAATTAAAGAAATAATACTACGTTTTCCCAGCAAGGGTGCCAACTAACTGAAAGTCTACTGTAAATTCGCATGTCAAAACATGTTTCCAAGACATACGTCATAACATGGAGAAATGTCCATAACACAACTTTAAGTGAAAAGAGAACAAGTCGGCTATACAGGACTCAGCTCTATTCCCCACTTCCTGGAACAAGTAGGAGGGGACAAGTGTGGGCTAAACTCTGACCCAAAATGCACATACAAGCCATAGCCCCTCATGTGGGGCAGGGCCCACCTAGTGCAAGAAGCACCTTTTACTAATCCCTGCAAAGGCACTGTATGTATTAGTCACTGTCCTGATAAAACTACAGACAGAATGACCTACGTACATAGTGAGAGTAAATTAAATGACAGGAAAGGAACACAGAAAAATGTTTGGAGGCAATACCCTAAACGGTGTAGGGTTATAGATACTAAGCTCTTAAAACTCTATTCTCTAAGCTTTATTTAATGAACATAGACAGTAGACTGTCAATGAAGGGGCACCCATGGGAATTTGTAGATGCTGGTCGGATGAACGTAAGTAGACTCTTCATTAACCAGAACTCAAGCAACTGGTACCGGTACTTTGCCAGTTGCTTGAGTTCTGGTTAATAGAGAGTCTACTGTGCTGTTTTATAATCACAAAAGACTCCTATTTTATATTTCAGATTCAAAAGACTTGGCAGGAGGCATAGAAACTTGGGCTGAGTGAGAATAAACACAGGACAGACTATGTCCCTTTTTAGTCAAAGGCCCGGAGCGTGTTCAGAGGAAGGCCCCAAGGGGCCAGCGCCCAATGTTTAGCCAATGACACTTGGCATGCTCAGGGCCCATTGTTGAGGGGACTCAGAGCATACTGGGATAGGAAAATGGCAGCCCTACTACCTACCAGAAAGTTATACTAACATAGATATTCCCAGCAAATATACTACAAACAAACTACAGTTTGCACACAAGTAATGTTTTCACTTCCTGAAGCTGTGGGGGAAGAGCCTAACCTTGAGGAAGGCCAGGATCTGTCGACATCTCCAAAGCCTGACAGTTGGAAGGAAATTACTGGAATCTGAGATAATTACTGCTGGGGAGGTGCAAGATTTACTGAACTTTCCCAGTTCCCAGCAGTCATTTTGCATTTTGGAAAGGACAGTTTTTGTGTAAGTGCCAGGAGCAACTTCTTATCAAGAGCCAAAAGGGAACACAACCAAATATCTGCTTACTTTCCTCATAAATGTGAGAAAGAATGGCCGAGCAGTTTGGTGGATGAAGGGTCAAAAGTTTCACGGGCACCTTGGCGTGGTCAAACAACCTTGCCATCCAGCCCCGTAAGCTCACGTTAGTGAAAATCTTCTCAGGGTAAGTAAGTGTCTGGAGAGAAGGCAGGGTGGCAAGAGCATCGAGAGGCTGGGGGCGGGGGCTGCTTACACTGTCATCTCTGAGAGCTGCTCCTTGGTCAGGTTCAAGGGCTGGCTGATGACAGTAATGCCATACTCCTCCGGGTTCTGGTTCGGGTGCAGGCTGGCTCGCAAGATGGCATTGTGGGCCACGTTGAGGAAGCTGACCATGGCATGCCAGCCTTTGTTGTTAAACCACACCTGGAGGGCAGAGGTGAACCTTGTTTGGCTGCACTAACAACAGCCGTTTAAAGCCAAAACTGGGGAAAGCTGGGATGGCTCAGCGGGTTAAGCACTCACTTTGAAGCCCCGGGGACTGAGGATCGAGTCCTGGCCCCGGCCCATGCGGACCCACATGCTGAGCTGGGGTGTGCCCCCAGTTCAGTTCTTGCCGGGACCTATGCGGGAAGTTCTTGGCCCAGTTCCTGCCCTGTGCAGCCCTGTGCCCGCCTGTGGAGTGAAACTATATGGAAAACTAATGTCAACTATAGAGACTGCTCTGGGCCCTCCCCCTTCTCTCTGTATCTCTCTGTCTCTGTTTCTCTCTGTCAAAAATCAATAAAATAAATCTTTAAAGCCAAAACTGGCTGCAGGAAAAAGAATGGAAGGGAGAGGGAGGGTTGGGCAGCTGGAAGACATCCCTGCTAGATTTCAACAGGAGAAGGCATGGAATTTAATTAAGCTGGGAAAATAAAAGTAAAGTAACCAGCTCACGTGAATGTTTAGCTCTAGGGCAGATTACGCAGGGCCGGTACCTTAATGTTGTCTTCTGTTTCTAGATGTTTAAGGAACGCAGACATATCTTTAGAGGCCTCTCTGGTGACAGGGCCCTAGGAAACCAAAATGAACAAGCAAGAAGGTTGTTTTATTTCCCCTCTTAGCATTCACGATGATTTATTTCTGTTTCAGGGCATGCGGAATGTCCTACCCAAGTCTCCCTTCTGTGTACATACCCCGCTCACGTTCATTATCTGGCCAAGGTCGCTTAGAAATCCGACAAGTGCTTCCCCAGTGACCGGGAGAAGTGGCAGCTTTCCTCCGATGGAAATTCCTCCGTACCTGACCAGGGAACAAGAAGGTCTCCGGCAAGTGCCACAAGCCACGCCTGCAGCGCTTCCTGCTTGCCTGTAGCTCTCTAGGGAAATGTGTGCTTTTGGGGGGCCTTGTCTGGACGAGTGAGCAACATGGTTCCGACTTTTAATGCTTCCTCATGGCCCAAGATGAAATCCTGATCCTTTCCGAGCTTGGTCTCTGCTTATCTCTCACGCCTTTCCCGGAGTGGCATATTCCGGGGTCCAATCACTTCCAGAGCCCCAGTGGTTTGGGTTGCCTCACAGGGCTCTAGCTTCCTGGGAGAACCTTTCCCCTTCCTGAGCATCAGGCCAACTCTGACTCATCTGCCATGTCACCTTCTCTGTGAAGTCTCCCTGACTCTCCCCACATCCCAACAACGGTTCTCCTTCTTGTGCCACGTGTGCACTTTACAGGTACTTCTGGCAGGACTGGATTCACCTTGATCTAACCAGGACCAGCCCTGTGGCTCGCGCTGTCTCTCAGGGGCTCTCCACCCCACCCCTTCCGTAGGCAGCCCCTGCTCCTTAACCGGGAAGCCTAGCTTTGGGTCTGCCCTCTGCAAACCCATCTCCCACGCTGCCCCAAGTCTCAAGTGCTCACAGTCAGACACAGATCCGGCCGTGTTGCCCTCTGGCTTAAAAGCCTTCAATGGCAGGAAAAAAGCCAAACTCCTCTACAAAACAAAATTAATTTGCTGAACTTTATTTCTCAGGGACTCAACGTGCACCCCCCACCCCCCAAGTTTCTGCTCCAGCTGAGGCCCCCTATGTCCCCTCTAAGGAGCAATTCTAAAGGCTGGAGTTCACTTTTATAGTCTAGAACACAGTTTAGAATAAAGTTAACGTCAGCGCTGCGTTCATTCTGCAGGTCCTGCGGCCAAGGGAGCCCGCATGGCCAGGCCCCTTCTAGAATCTCCTTTGGAGGATTCTGGAACCACTTGAGTGTCCAGGATGTCTCAGGAACAGGGTGAGTCTGGGGCTGGGCCAGACCCCACAGGCTTAAAAGCAAGAGGCCAAGGAGTACCAGGGCTTAGGTACGGCGTCCTTTCTTTAGCACAGTAACTATGCACCCTGAGCTTTTAGGACCTCTCCTGAGTGAGAAGGATCTGGAACTAGTCTTCAGGGACCACCACTTCCCACCTGTGTACTCCAAGGAGATCGATCACAGAGCATCTTCTGGGTCCAGGGTGTCCCCAGCCACATCCCCTTCAGGACCTGCCGTGTGACTCCCCGAGCACACACAGAACATGTCATCGACATGACTTCGAGCTGTGGCTGTTTTTGTTTTTTTATGTACAAGTTATTTTAAATAGATCAATTTGAAATTTTTATTTTTTATAAAAATAGTTTCTTACCTCTGCTCATTGACCCAGAATTTGCTTTTTAAGCTGAAAGTGAAAACACATCATGCAATGAATACCACAGGGATGGCAGTAGTGTTCACTTTCCTTCCCAAACACTCACTGGGGTTTCTCAGAACTCAGGGGCATGTTTGCATTTCCCGATAGTCCAACAAAATGGAAACCTCCCAGCCCAGGAGCCAAGCCCGAATCCATGTGCAGAAACAGAACTAGGGTTTTTCATGGTTGGCTCTCCAAGTCACATATGCACTGTGGGGTTTCTGGGTGGCCCTGTGGTCTGGTCATTTGTCACACCGTGTGGAACCAGACAATATGGCCACTCCGATGCCCCTGTGGAGTGAAGGCTGCAGCCCTCTTCTCTTCCACCTGCACAAGCGAGGCTCTACTAATCACCTGCACCCTTGGGGGAAGCTCTGACTTACTCCAAGCCCTAAGTTCAGAGCCCGACTCCCAGCCAATCAGCAGTAAAAGTGACAAGATAGGAGAAAATGCCAACATCAGATCTCCCAGTTCAAGCCCATGAACTATCATTAGCATCAAGCACGAAGTTCAGAATTACCTACGGCAAATGTGCCACTGAGAACAAAGTTTGGGGTGGTTGTTGTTTTCACATTATTAATACTTTCTGTGCACTCGGTTTTTAGTTTTGTACTGGGGTGGCGTTCTGTTTTTGCTAACTGCTGGCTCCAGCACCCACTGCCTGCTTGGCAGCTGCTTCCACCATCTGCAGAGTGTTCGAGCTAATGGAGTTCATTTATTCCTTGTGCATGGTTCTGATAGAGGAAGCAATAAAAAGCACTTCTAAAATTAGCTAGTACTTTTTTTTTTTAATTTAAAATCCCAGAGCACATGAGGCCTAGATCAGTGTTCAGTCCCTCCCTGGCTAGGACTGAATAAGAACAGATGCAGAGCTGAGAGAAGCAGACGCTTACATTAAAGGGCAGCGATTCCGATGTTTCCAAGTGACGGGTAGAGTGTGATGGAAACCATTAAACTGGTCAACCTGTGGGCTCACTCAGTGTCCCACTGCCTCAATCCTAGCTCCGTCTAGTTTTTTCCTTTCTCCTTTTCGCTTCTTACCCTTCCCTCCCTCCCTCCTTCCCTCCCTCCTTCCTTCCTCCTTCCCCACCTTCCATATCTTTTCCTTTTTATTCTTCTACCTTCCTCCAAAAATTTTTCTCTGTTAACGAGTGAACATATGAAGCTGCATTATTGGATAAGTTATTTTACTTTTAAGAGAACATGGATTTAAGCTTTAAGACACTTGGCCTAAACAACACAAAAAATAAAAACAAATTTAATCTGAAGTTGCATTGTACTTGTGTCTCAGTTGTTTTTTCTGTTGGATGAGACCCTGACAGTAGGAAAAAAAATTCCACCACCTTGATTGTTGAGAAAGCATGAGAATAAATGATCTGTCTCTAGTTAATATTCTCTATAGGGAACCAGGATGCAAAGCATAAAGGAGTCTCTTCTTACCTGCTTCGTATAAGAGTGGGATATGTTTTCACTAAGAAGTCAGAGATGTTCCTGTCTGTGAGGTCTTGTAGAATTTCAGTGCTGCGCTGTATTCTCTGGGGCAGTAAGACATTAACATTAATCACTTCGGAATTTGAGGCTTTATAGTTTGTGAAACTGCTTACCCTTTGTAAATAACACAAAAGCTATTTATGGACTCAGCTGGTGGGAAATGAAGCTACTAAATATAGCACTAGCATCTCCCTAGTTCCCATATCAATGATGTGGGACTCATCCTTGATTCCTCTCATTTCTCCAATTCACTGACAAGACAGGATAGCTCTAGCTCCCAAACAAATCTCCAGTTATCTGCATCTCTCCATTTCTACACTACCACCCTAGCCCAAATCTCCACCTATACATCACCTGGCCCTATACAGACACTTCCAAACTGGTCTCCCTGATTCTACCCTCGGCCCTCCACAATACTTTCTCTACCCAGCAGTTAGACTGAGCTTTTTAAAAAAGATTTATTTTATTGTTTGTTTGACGAACAGACACAGACAGAGACAGAGAGAGGCAGAGAGACGGGGGAGGGCCCAGAGCTGTCTCCATAGTTGACAGTATTAGTTTTCCATATAGTTTCGCTCCACAGGTGGGTGTGGGCTGCACAGGGCAGGAACTGGGCTGGGAGCCTCCCCCATAGGTCCCGGCAAGAACTAAATTGGGGGCACACCCCAGTTCAGCATATGGGTCTGCCTGGGCCAGAGCCAGGACTCGACCCTCAGTCTCCAGGGCTGCAAAGCGAGTGCTTAACCCGCTGAGCTATCCCAGCTTCCCCTCTACTGACTCCTTGATTGTAGCCCCGTAAGACGAGGCGGACCATATGTACTGTCTAAAATGGGACAGTACTGTTGTTTTCTGTCCCATATAAAATGGTACATATGATCAGCCTATTTCTAATCAATCTATTTATTTGTTTCTGTCTGTTATACTCTTGTTTTATACAACTTTTATAAGAGTTAGGACCTTCTCTGACTTGTTAGCTGTTGTTTCCTCAGCACCCAAAATAGCACATGGCATATAGGTGAAACAATAAGTTTGTGACATGAATGAAAGAATTCAAACAGTGCCTTACAATGTACAAATCACTTCAAATATATATCTAGGATTGGAAGCTAGTTAGTTAAGACTTTGGAGAAGTCAAAAGAGCTTGAAGATGGCCACCAGGTGGCACTATTACTTTAAATTTGGGAATACATAGTGTGTAATTTCTGGTCAGTCAAAAACTTTGGGTATCAAGGGAGCCACCTAGAGGTAGCTGAGTGAATTTTTGGTGGTGTTAAGACACCATCATCACACACCATTCTCATTTCTGTACACTTTCTGGCTCTCCCCTCACCCCGTTTCCCATTTTACTTCAATTTACTTTCTATGTCTTCTTCCCCTCTCTAATGCTAGGAGAACTAGAATCTACTGAACACTTACTGTGGGCCAGGAACTGCATTAACCGCTCTACCTACATTATAATATATCTCTTGATCCTCACATCCTTATGAAAGAGGAGTTATTACTTTAATTCACAGAGAAAGTGAGGTTCAGCAAGGTTAGCTAACGTGCACTGTGTTGCAGAATTTGAAGGTGGTGGACCTAGGATTTGAACCTACATCTGCCAGACTCCATAGCCTTTGCTCTTGTTGCTCCATCCCCTGGCTTCTCAAGCTGAGAATGGCACCCAGGGAAAATGTCACGCTCTTCTGGTGGAATCTAGGCTGGAACAATTGCTAGTGCCTGGGAAGTTTATAAGTTGTTTTCTAAAAATTCTGTTAAAATAAAATACTCCCACAACTTTCAGTGTATGTATTGTAGAAGTCAGGGATAGAGCATTTCTGCCTCAGGATGCACACAGAGAATGTTAGGACAGAAGGGACCTTAGAGAAGACTGCACCCCCTGCCCTGTTTTCCAGATGAAGACAATTTACTACCTCAGAACCAAGCCCATACTCTCTGGCTTAATTCCAGACTGAAAGGGAAACTGTATTTGAGTGAGTGGGTATAAATGAAAGAGAGAGAGAGAGGAAGCAGTTCCCACGCAAACATGTGGTATTCAGTTTTGCTTCCAAGAGAGGCATAAATGATAAGAAAATGCAGGAATGAAAGAAAATCATAGAAACTGCTTTGCCTTCACAGGAGTTTGGCTGTGGTGATCTGTTAATTTTTTCCCCCAGGGACCCAGGACTAACCATTGAAAATAAGTTTCCATGGGCTAGACAGGCAGCCTTGAAGTGAGGATTCACCAAGGAAACAAATCTCCACACGGCTGCCTCCCTTCCCTTCCTGCCCCAGCCAAGAACTCAGCGTGCATTGTGCCAGCCTCTGCGTCCTGAAGCCAAAGGCGTCAGAGCTGAGGCAGCCACAGCTCAGCACCCCAACACAAGTGGAGCTTCATCTTGGGGTACAGAGAATGGGGACAAGCTCCCTGAGTCCCTCTTTTGGGACCCCTGTGATGCTACAGTGAGTGGCTGAGTTATAATTCAAAGGGAAAATACATTCCTTGAGTAATATAAAGGTATATGCGTTTAGCATAGAAAAAAAGAGAAAGGTAGGATGCTCCGAAGCGCAGACTCATTTACAAGCCAGCAACTGTGACTGATACCATGAGAAAATGTAGTTGTTCCCCATTACCTGCTCTGCCCTCCTGCCCTATGTAGGCTGACCAGATATACTGTCTTAAATGGGACAGAAAACAATGGTACTGTCCCATCTCAAATGGTGCGTATGGTCAGCCTAGTCTCACTGAGCTGAATTCAAGGTGTGAGTTGGCTGACCATATGTACCATATGACACAGGACAGTACCGTTGTTTTCTGTCCCCTTTAAAACAGTACGTCTGGTCAGCCTACATACGTCATAGGAATAGACTTTTTTGTTGAGTACAAGGCCACCCAGAGTAAAGACTACAATCCCTCGTCTCCCTTGACTTTCCGTTTTGGTCAATGGTGTGTAAGGGAAAGTGCTGTGTGGTAGCTTCTGGAAATTTTTCTTAAAAGATAGCGTATTTGCACACTTTGTCCTCTCTTTTTCTTCATCCCTTCTTCCAGTCTGCTGCCGGGAAAGCAGATTCTGCCCTCTTGGCCTGTGCAGTTGAGGCCTGTGTACTATAGAGGATCAGCCCGACAGAGCATCACGGACCATGAACTTACAGGAGACGGAAGCCAAGTGTGTCCCTTTATCCACTGTTAGTTTAGGGTTGTTATCATTGAGCTGAATCTAATTCTAAATAATAGTTTGTTTAGTGAGGCTCAGGGAGACCAAGTAACCAACACGTGGCCCTCTGCGGCCAAGGCCTGCGCTCTTGCCGCTATGTCACACAGCCTTTCTGGGAATCATTCATTCATCGGTGAATCATTAGAGAGCCCACAGTGGGACCTCGTCTGTGCAAGTCACCTGGGAGGACTGCGATCCACCCAAGACAAAGTGCGGCTTCCCTGGCGGTTTTGTCTCTGAAAGCCCGGGGAGAGGCTCACTGAGACACAGTCCAGAGTTCAGGACTTCCAGAGCGGAGACTGCTCAGAGCCAGGATTGCCGATATCCCTGCAAAACATGGACTATTGGCTGTGTGTGTGTGTTACGCAGCACATGGCAAGCTTCTTAATAAAGACTGTTAATAAGCATGCAAATGCATATGCATTCAAATGGAAGGACACCACAACATTGACTACCATGGAGACAAATGGAAAACCCACAGATTCAAGAATGAGCGATTACGTACATAAATTAAAGTAAACCCAAACAGTGGGATACTAGACAGGTACTAAAAATGATGATGTAGGTATATTTATTGACATGGACATATGTTCGTAATATGGTATTAAGTGAAAATAGCAGGTTTCAAGATAGCATTTTGCATGGGATCCAGTTTGAATGGATAAAAACCAAATGTTATTGGTGGTGCCTCCAAGTGATGGAATGATTTTTATTCTTCTGAAGTTTTGAGATCTGTATTTTTATAATTTTTCTATAGTGAACATGCATGATGTGTAATTTTTTCAATGTTTAAAGATATTTTCTTACTGGATGGAATAGGAGCTATTTGGCAGAAGTTCTTGGTCAGGGACTTCCTCCAAGTGGCTGGACAGGGCCCTCCAGGAAGCTCTGCTGACCAAACCCAGAGCCTCATTTAGTCCTTCACTCAGCTGTCCGTCTGAAGTAATGTTGGCTAAAAGCTCAGGGGGCACCACGTATTTTCCCCAGTCCCTACCATCGCAGGCCGCTCCAGGGCCCCTGGTTGCCCACGAGGGTCACAGTACCTGAGGGGGCGGGAGCCCCCCTGCACCCTCGGGGCACTCGGGAATCATGGTGAGCTTCTCTCTCGTGCTGCATCTGCAGGCAGGTGAGGGGTGGTCTTGTGTCCATTTCTGCTTTTGGAACAGGTGGGTGATGTTCAGGGACACAAAGGAGGTCTCCCAGGGGGTTGAGTTGCCACAGGGGTACTCCCTCATGGAAGAGAGGAGAATATTTTACAATCAGCTCTAAAGTTGATAAAAATCCCTAGACATGAGAACTAGTGCCCAACCCTCTCCTTCATAGCCTTTACGCCTTCTCCCCAGACCCAGGCATTTTCTTCTGACCCTATTAGAGGTTAATATTTTTCTCAAGAAAAATCAAGACTAGACATTTTTGACTGGGCTGGGAATATTACTCAGCCATAAAAAAGAATGAAATCTTGCCATGTGCAACAACCTGGATGAACCCAGAGGGCATTATGCTGAGTACATTTGGTAGAGAAAGACAAATGTCACAGGAATCCACTTATATGTGGAATCTAAAGAGCTAAATAGCTGAACAAACAGAAGAGAAACAGGCCCATAGGTACAGAGAACTCTTGGATGGTTGCCAGATGGGAAGGGGATTAGAAGAGTGGGTGAAAAGGAAGACGTTAAGAAATACAAATTATAGTTACAAAATAGTCATGAGGGTGTAAAGTACAGCATGGGGCATACAGTCAATAATATTGTAATAATATTTATGGTGTCAGGTGGGTACCAGATTTATCGGGGTGATGACTTGGTAAGTTATATAAATGTCTCATCACTATGTTGTACACCAAAACATAGTATGTCCAATGTAATTTTAAAAAATGAAAAAATTGTAAAAAATATTTTGAAATTGTAAGGAACTTTTAGGATTTCTGGTGGATTTCCACTGCCCTCTATAACTTCCTTCTCTATACTTACAGTAATAACTGAAAGTTGGCCATATTTATGATCAATGCCATCTAGGTCCAATTATACAACAGCACACCTCTCTTCTCCCTCCTTCCCCTGTTCAGATTCCTTTCAAATAGGCTGCGAGAAGCATAAAGCAACTTTGTGTGGAACTTTTCATATTGGGAATTATAGGAACATGCAGCTGCCCAGAGATGCAGGAGATTTACAAGGCAGTAAACACCTTGGCATGCAGGTGTTGAAGGGAATGGTCAGGCAGGTGGAAGTGTCTCTGTAACGCAGAGCAGGATTGAGAAGGGGCCTGGGTCTCCGGGGCAGCTGTTGGCATTGGGGCAGGGGTGCGCAGAGACTTACGGAAGCCACTCTTCCTTTAGGCAGCGGTTGCCAAAGCCTGGCTTGTTCAGGAGGACGTCTGCAAGAGCTGTGAGCCACTCATGACCTGGATGGTCCATGCTAGACAATGTGAGAGGGGCTCACTCAACACACATGTGACTGGGACACTGGGACAAGCAGCCAACATGCAACTCAACAAGCATTTTATTGAGTGGCTACTACAGGCCAGGCATGAACACAGGGCGCAGATTGCTGTGTTGGGGTGGGTACAGGTCTCGTGGGCAGAGGGTAGCCTACCCCACCATGCCTAGTGATCTGATGGCATATCATGTCTCCACCCCACAGAGATGGAGCTTCAACCACTCTCACCACCTTTCCTTTCTCTTTCCTTACTCCTGGAAATTCTGGTTGTGCACCTACGATCACTTTTCCCAAGTGGCAGTTCTCTTAATTTCCTTTCTGAGGGCAGTATGAGGACCCCTGCCACATGGGTGACTGTCTCAGGGCGGGAAAGGTAAGGGCCCCACCAAGCCGCATGTGACCTACAGGCCTCACAGCCTACAGAGGCAGACGATGACCCCAGGGGACGAGTGTATGCACCTGAAGAAGGTGTACTGCTGCCCGTACATCCAGGGGTGAAGGGTCAAAGCAGGGTATTCACCAAAAGGAGGGACGATGACGGAAAGCGTCAGAGCCAGAAGCACCAAAATGGCCGGGAGCACAATCTGTGGGAAAAGAAACATGGCGACGTGGGCTGCCGTGTGTGAAAGACACACGCACACGCACACACTCTCACACACCTGTTCATTCAGTTAAACATTTATCCGGGGAATGGCTCAGCGGGTTAAGCGCTCGCTTTGAAGCCCTGGGGACTGAGGATCGAATCCCGGCCCGGCCCATGCGGACCCACATGCTGAAGTGGGGTGTGCCCCCAGTTCAGTCCTTGCCGGGGTCTATGCGGGAGGCTCCCGGCCCAGTTCCTGCCCTGCGCAGCCCTGTGCCAACCTGTGGAGTGAAACTATATGGAAAACTAATGTCAACTATGGAGACTGCTCTGGGCCCGCCCCCTTCTCTCTGTCTCTGTCTGTCTTTCTCTCTGTCAAAAATCAATAAAATAAATCTTAAAAACAAACAAACAAACAAAAAAACCCATTTATCCAGATGCCCAATACCCAGGTGCTAGAGGAAGGAGAAGCTCCTGGACAAAATGATGGGCAGCACATGCAAAGGTAAGATGTGTAGAACTACACAGAATGTTCTGGAAACCATCGACAAATGGTTGAAGTAGGCCAACGCTGAACACTGAAACAGGCCCAAGTTTAGCCAGAGGTGAACCAGAGTTTCTTTTTCGGAACAAAAACATAAACACATTTAAAAAAAAGACTTTTGATATGTCGGGTCATTGCAGAAAAGGAAACGCAAACATGACTGCCTTTCACTGTGAAAATAATAATAGGAACATAGTCACTCTTATTCTGTTAATAACGTCTAGGGACCAGGGATCGAATCCCGGCCCCGGCCCGTGCGGAACCATATGCTGAACTGGGAGCTCCCCCAGTTCAGTTCTCTCTCTGTCTCTGTCTCTGTATCTCTCTCTCTGTCAAAAATAAAAATAAATAAATAAAAATATATTAAAAGGCTGACTACTAACAGAAGCTTTGTGTTGATGGAGAATCAAAATCAAGGCTGACAAGGAGGAAACAAAGCCTACAGACCGTAGGGAGGGTGCGGCCTGCTGTCTGAACACGTGCACAGAACAGCCCGGGCCAGGGCGGAGGGACCGAGCGCCCCGGAGCACGGCCGCAGGCCCCCCGGAGCACGGCCGCAGGCCCCCCGGTACCTGGGCCAGGAAGTCCTGGCGGCTGCGGGCGCCGCGGTGCAAGCGCTTGGCCAGCAGCGCCCGCACGTGCTGGGTGAGCAGCGGCGCCCCCGCGCGGAGCCGGCCGCCCTGCCCGGCGGCCTCGCCGGAGCCCTGGGCCGTCTGCGTGGCCTCCTCGCCGGGACCCGAACGAGGGTGTCGCAGGCTGATGGTTTCTCTTTTCTGCTGAGGGACGCCTGAGAATAAATGAATGAATGATTTAGTAGACGAACACCCGCAAGATCGGAAGTTCATATGCTTAAAATTTTTTTTTTTTTAATCTTCCTACTACACTGGATTTCCCTCCATTTAAGGCAGTGACAAAATATCAGGCCGGGTAGGTTCATCAACTTTTAAAATTCAATTTTTTTAGTGTGACTCTTCTATAGATAGAATCACCTAAAATCATTTGAAAAATTCTCTACAGTAGTTAAAGAGAACTAGACCTAAGTACATTGATAAAGGTCTAAAGGATATAACTAAGTTTAAAAAACAAATAAGGTTGTAGGAGGATACGTGTAATAAGATCATATTTATGTTAGAGAGCACAGATGTCATCAGGAGAGAGGGCCCCCCAAAAACCTGGAATTTATTTATAAAACATTGTGTATTTATTCTTACATGTTTAAACTTCAGTCATCTTCAAAGTACTTTCTGTTTGATGCAATATACCTTTCAGGACATGTTTTCTAATGCCCAAAACAATTTTTGAACTCATTGATTTTGATGACTTTTCGTGCTTCTGCCATTTTTTTGTTTCACCTCTTCCACGCTAGCGAAACGTTTCCCTTTGAGGACTTTTTTCATCAGGGAAACAAAAAATGTTGCTTGGGGCCAGAACAGGTGAATAGGGAGGGTGGGGCACAGGGGTCATGCTGTTTTGGGCCCAAAACTGCTGAACTCAGTGCATTGTGGGCAGGTGTATTGTCATGCTGCATGCTGTTTGTGTAAATCACCCATCATAAAATGGGCAAATGTGTTGAAAGAATCTCCAAAAAAAATTCACTGAAGCCAAGTGCAGCCTCTCACAGCATCACCAGCAGGCACACGGATGCAGATGGGTTCTTAGAACACTTGCCTAGCAGGGGAAGCCTGTACTACAAGGGCCCACCCTCCAGAAGATCATTCCTATTTTGGGGGGTTCCCCCCTTACAGAAAGAAACATAATATGTTACACACACACACACACACACACTTTGAATCCTGAGTCCTGACTCTTACTCGATAAATCGGTACATTTGGCTAAGTGTTTCAACCTGCCTAAATCTGAGTTTACTCATCTGTTAAATGAAAATGAGTGCATGTCACAGGGTTGTTACAAAGATCAAATAAGCTAACACTGTGAATGTGCTTTACAACCCACTGCAAGTCGTCCTTTATGTTGAAGCGATAGGGTTTAGTGTTCGTTTGCGGAATACGTTGGACGTAAAGGGAGAGCCTGGAAGACCTCTGATCGGTGCCCAGCTGCTTTCTTACCTCTTCTAAAGCACCCAGAACAAGGGCAGCTGCATCAGCTCCGCCATCCCTTCAATTAGCAGCATTCTTAGGCACCTGCAGCGCGGCAGGGCTGTCCACGCAGAGTGGAGAGGACTTCTCCTGGCTCACTGACTTCAGGTGGCAGAGCCCTAGTTTCCCCATTTTCTCCTGACTTGGGCGCAGAGTTGATGTCCCCTGTGGCTGGCCCTCCCCTGGTACGCCTGCTGCCTCTCCTCACGTCTATCATTGATGCCCCATCCAGCCTAGGGTCCTTACCCAGCCAGAGCTAAGTTCATGATTAAAATCCGTCTGTCCCTGGCTCTGCTGCCCTCTAGTGGTCACTGGCTGTGAGCCTTCCACCTCAGAAGTGGTGTTGACCCTCTTGGTACAATGTAACGTGTGACCCCGATGGACAGCTACAGGTTCCTTCAGCCTTTTTAGACTAGATTTAAGAATGCCATCTTTTGAAACTGAGTCAATTCAAGACAAATGCAGTTAGCCATCTGAAAAATGGGAGGCAGTGAGACTTTGGCATCTAGGGTCTTAGATTTGAAAGTTAAAACCTGGGAACAGGACTCAGAAGCCCTTGTGACTTTAGCCAAGTCATCCAACATGTGTGAGCTTAGTTTTCCCCAAATATGGCTAATCCCTGCCTTACCTGCCTTGTGCGCTTATTGTGACAATCAAAACAATAGGTGCTAAGTGCTTTCTAAAGTAGAGAGGGCTACACAAGTTTGAGGTAAGAGATGATTTGTAAAGGTTAAAATTAGGCTGTTGCTAAATCTTAATCATAAACTGCATACTGTGTTAAGACTTGGCATGTGTTAACTCATTTAATTCTCTCAACAACCCTACACGGTCGATACTATTATTACCCCTATTTTGCAGATGAGGAAACTGAAGTATAAAGAGGCTAAGTATTTAGTTAAAGCCACTCAGCACATTATGAAGCTCAGGTTTGATGTTTGGTCAGCCTCATTCAAGAAGCTGCGCTCTAACCTCCTACCCTGGACCATCTCTCTAGAACGTTCCATTCTATGCCCAGGCTGGCCTGTCTTCTGATGTGTAATTCATTCTCCTGAGAGGGCCTAATTACTAAAAAGAATTCTCTGCAAATTAAAAGGCCCCAACTCTGGGATCCAGCATCGCTTCTGATATAAATTAGCATATGTTCTTTCTGGTCTGGTTAATGGAAGTCATTGACCTTGGTTGAGCTGAAATAACTCAATTTCTGTGTCTGCAAAGCAGGAAGGAAACCCTGGACCCCGTGGTGAGCCGCTCCCACCCCCTTCAGGACTGCCCTTCAATCCCCACTCTGCCAGGGTGGCCACTTCTGGCTACTACACGACCCACCTGGGTCATAGAGCACATTGGGGCTGGACTATTGGACCATTGGACGTTCTAGGCATAGCTGATGAATAAACTTCTGGAATCACTTACAGAGCAGGATGGAAACCGTATTATCTCAAGAGCAGGTACCAGTTTTTGCACAGGAAAACACCGTGGCATGCCACATTGTGTAGACGGAAGTCACCAGTGGCAGGGGCTCAAGGCAGCAACAGCCCATTGCCGCAGCTTTGCAGAACACCAATCGGAAGAGAGGAATCAGGGAGAGGGTTTTCTCAGTGTGGTGGGTGCCTAGTGTTCTGTCAGAAGTGACCTGTGTTGTGGCAGGCAACCCCTCCGGTTCATCCATCTGCCCAGCCCCACTGTCCTCAGTAGAGTCTTCTGCACTCATGAATGCTCGGTGTGCCTTGGGGGTTGTGGTAGAAGTCACAGAAGGGACTAGATGGTACTAAGGCTCAACTATAGAAGAAAGGCCTCCAGAATCCACAGGCATTAGGGTCTTTGCAGTTTCAAATTTCCATAGGGCACTAACAGAGGCAGAATCATTTTGTCTTGATCTCCAAGCAGTTGGGGGATGCTAGCTGGCATCTGGGCTGTATTTACTGTCACCTTTATCTCTAGGTAGGCTATCCCTTGTGCTGACAGTGGTAAATCAGAGGCCTGGTGGAGATAAGAGAAGGAGAGGGGGATGGTCACGTGGCAGGCACAGGAGCCCTGGAAGGATAAGAAGCTCCTACGGGAAAGCTACCAGCCTGATTATCCAGGGTTCCCCTCCAGACCTAAGTCCATTTGTCCTTTCTTTGTCCTTCAAAGGAACCAACAATGCCGAATGCCTGTTGTTTGGGGGGTTAGATAAATACTATTGAGAAGTGTTTATCTGTTTTGTTGTTTAGTGAGTTTTCTCATAGATTTTTAAGATAGAGCTTAGGGGACAGGTGTGGGGAGGGTACAAGCTACAAACTCCAGATCCAGTACCGGTGATCAGAGGCCCTGAATCAGAATCCTCTGTGGCCTTCAGAAATATCTGTCAAGAAGGAGAAAGAACAAATTTTGTTTATAAATTCCCACGCTCAGAAAAATCTAAGGCAAGCACATTTGGGGTGGGGATATTGCTTCATAGTGGGAAGAAAATACATCATGACTCTAAGTCTTCTATAACTACAAAAGTGTACTTGTATGCACGCGGTAACCACAACCACCTAACCCATGTGTGCATATGGACAAAGGCAGGAGGAAGTAAGCCCAAACGAAGACAGTTGCTGTGCTTTGGGCCTTTATGTCTTTACAAAACTTCCCTCTAGTGTGAGAGTTTTTGCGAAGAACTACCTCTCCTGGTACCTGGCAGAAACCAACCGTCTTACCTCTTCCAGGGGTGTGTCAGAAATTCCAAAACTGCTGAGCGCCAAGTCAGCCAGCATCTCCTCCAGCTCTCTGAAAAGGCTGACGTAGGCCCTCTGCTTGAAGTTCTTATTTGGAAGAAGGAAGACCAGTTCTTGACCAATGCATTCCACCAGCTTTGCCTCTGGGACATGGTGGTGAACCATCTCCATCAGCTCACTCACATCCCCTAGGACCAGAGAGAGGCCTGAGTCCACTCTGTTTTCCAGAACCTGGAAGACTGTGAGTTTGCCTAGGTCCCCTACATTCTACCCCCTCCCATCCGAGGAAGGGGCACTGGGGTCCTCAGGAGTGACTCTCGCAGGACTGACACTCTGTTTTCAGCTTAGTTGGCCCTGTGATGGGCACTGAGAGAGGGAGAGGGAATGAAAGCGCCCCCACTAACCAGCTGCGCAACCTTGGGGTGGGCATATAACGCCCCCGTGCCAGTTTTCTCTTGTTCCATCGAATGTTCTGGCCCTCAGCAGTTATGTAACCGTGAGCAGATCATACCCTGGTCTCTTCGTTGGTGAAAAGGGGAAAATCATGGCATGGACTCAATTGTTACTTGCGAAGACTAGGTGAGTTAATATCCACAAGACACTGCATATGAGCAGCTGTTTTAGTATGAACATCATCTCAAGTAAGAGAGCACGGGTCGTTGTTGTTACTTATTCTCAGTCACCACATGCCTGAGGGCTAACTCAAGTTGCTTCCATTGTCCTGGTCTGGCTCCAGGGAGAAGGCACCTGCCCAAGGCGCAGACCTGGAACTAGGCCTCCCCTTCCTATATCACACATCCAGGCTGCTCTCATTTTTTGCAGGACTGTGCCAGTTCCCTTGTGATTGCACCTGCATCCTCCAAAAACAAAAACAAGAAAACACCAACCCCATCACCACCACCTCCCCCATCACCGCCACCTCCCCCATCACTGTCACCGCCACCACCACCAACAACTTAATACTCAGCTCGCAGGACATGCAGAAGGGGGTGGAGAAACTGTGGGGACAACCAAGGGGATAGAACGTGGGGTGCACAGCATGGAGCGCGGGCAGGTGTCCAGTATCAAGTGCTGACCCGATACCCTAACACAGTTGGCGTTCGGTTTTATGCACAAGCATGTGCTACTTGAACATTAAAAACCGAATTACAAGAAGTCTAAAGCATGCATTTGCAGAGCTGGTTCCATAGATCCTTCTCTTGAGAGGCAGGTCAAACGTAAAGGGGTGTGGGGGACCCAGAACGCGGCCGTCAGGTGCATTTCCACAAGCCGTCCTGACAGGCTCCTATCGCCCAGGGCTTCTGTCCTTCCTTTAAGTGACCCGTGTGGAGGGGTTTCCTGGCTCGCCACCCCAATCCTGCTGCCTCGCTGGACGGGCAGCCTTGCGCTCCGCCAAGCCTGCAAGCTGGACACAGTTGTGTCCGGTTCAGTGATGACTTCACACAGGCTGTGGGGTTCCTTGTGTGCAGAAGCGGCTCTCAAGGGATCATGGTCATTGTTCTCTTCGGAAGGAAGTCCAGCCTGAGGCTGCTGATGTGTGCGCCAGCCCGTGCAGAAGGGCTTCGATGGGCAGAGAGTTGCCCGCGTCTGGCAGGGGCTCCGGGAGTGAGTGTGGGGTACGCGCGTGCGTGTGAGCAAAAAGCCCTCTAAGAAGTGAACTGGGGCTTCAGATGAGCTCTGATTTGGGGCTGTTAACGATGCTTCTCACCGTTCACAGTACCCCTATTCCAGTCAGAGAACAGAAACCTTCATTTATGAACAAAGGAATATTTTTTTAAATTTCCCAGCCAGCAGGCTCTGTCTCCAGCTTCATTTTGGGGGCACCATAGGGATTAGTACTCATTTAAACAAATTAACAGTTTCTTGGGGATGCTGGGATGACTCAGTGGTTGAGTGCTTGCCTCACAATTGCGAGGTTCAGGGTTTGAGTCTCGGCCCTGGTATATGCTGAACTGTGGGGCAATTGGCAACTGCTGGGATGGCTCAGTGGTGAGGGTTCACCTCCCATGCAGGAGGCCCCCAGTTCGGTTCCTGCCCTGAGCAGCCCCACATCCACCCGTGTGGAATGAAACCATGTCACACCTAACGATGCACAACCATGGAGCCTGCTCTGGGCCTTCCCCCTTCTCTCTGTCTCTCTCTCCCCGCTTCTCGCAAGCAATAAAATAAACCTTAAAAAAACAATGATCAATTTCATGACCACGAGTGCTCCTGGGGAGGAACCTCAGAAAACAGGGAGGAGCCCAGAGTGCAGCAGCGAGGAAATGTTGTCCCACAGGATGGCTCCTGTTTACCACAGGTTCTGTCAGTGCAAAAAGAGGGCCAGAGAGTAAGTAGGATACACTCTGGGCACCTTCCCTTAGATTTAAAGTATAGCACATAAATATTGTCTCACTCTCTTGTGTTACACACTTTTAGCTGATACCTTCTTCAAAGAGAAAAAAGAATTTGTGCTAAATCGGAAACTTGATACTTTCCCCCTTCCTTAACCCGGGCCAGCCCAGAGGTTTACTTCTGCTCCTACGTGGGCTATGGGGTGTGTGGCATTCCATTTGCGAAGACACTCCAGGGGAGGGATGGGAGGTGAGTGTTAACGGCAGGTGAAGGCAAGCACTCTGGGTGCCTGAGGTCAGATCCCGTGGTGGGAGTGCTTCTACAGGGACAACCTCTCTTCTGCATTGTCCTGGAGGCAGGCCTGTCCCTGAAGAGGTTAATGCACCCTAAGCCAAGGAGGAATTGCTAGCAAACTGGTAAACTGAGGGCAAAGTTAGGAGTGTAACAGGGATGTGTGATATTATCCACACAGCACAATCTGACTCTCTGGAAAAGTTCCCTGTGAGAGCTGCGCACCTCCATGGCTCCAACAGGGGGCACCACCTGGCACCTTTAGAAGCCCATCTCTCTGGGCTGCTGGGGAACGCGGCCTGTGCCAGGACAGGAGGACCCGGGAATGGAGGCTTACGTATGTTCAAGTGCACAGAGTGAACAAAGACTGGACTCTTCATTAAAGGGAGAGGGCCCCTTCGGCCCACGACTTGTAAAATCCTTTTGGGATTGGAGGGGGAGAAAGAAGCTCAAAGACAAAGATAAGCCACTGCGTGACACAGACTTGAGAAGTGCACAGCGTGTTCTCTTTCCTCCTAGTAAAATGCGTGACAACAGGAGACACACCCAACAATACCGAGAGATGATTGCCAGACAAGAGCCAAGATACGGCCTGTCCCAGTGCTTACCGTCCAAGACTTGTTCTGGAGTTATCTCATCTACATGGGCTGGACACCCGATGGAGGAATGCTTACAGGTGAGGCAGGTCCCCTACAACAGATGGACACCAGTCATGTCACTGATAGCATCTCCCTGCTGTCACCACCAGGCCTTCCCTGTTTCTCACCACCAAGTGTGGTCAACACATTTTTCTTCACGGTTTTAATCTATTACTTCATCTGAGCATTTGAAAGGTGTGGCTATTTGATTTTTATCCCAGAGAGGGAGTGAGTCAGGCATCAAGAGTAGCAGAACCTCAAAGGATCCCTTTGGCTTGTCATTACTTAGGTGACAGCTGTAGGTCTGACTGTGCAAAGTGTTCTACCTCCCCCTCCCTGTGGATGTATACTGGGCTGTGGGAATACCCAGGGCAGGAAACCCAGAAGCAGCCAGAACCGTAAACTGCTGGGTCCAGAGTCATCAAAGAAACACATCACTATAATGAGTGTGACAACCTGAACGCAAGCAGTGACTGTTTTCAAGGAGCCCAGAGCACATTCGTAATACTGTATCTCTTTTATCTCCACCAAATCCTGAGAAGCAGAAGCAGAAGCAGAAGCAGAAGCAGAAATTATCGCTCTCATTTTCTGCATGCAAAAACACTAACGCTCTCATTTTCTGTATGCAAAAACACTAACACTTTCATTTTCTGTATGCAAAAACACCAACCACGGCAATGAATTAAGTCATTTGCTGAGGATGATACAGTTTGTCCTCCTTGCAGCCCAGACCCGAACCTGACATGTTGAAGGGATCTCTTCTGCTGGTTGGATATTTTGGCTTTACTAATTTAGATTATAGTTCTCAAGGAAGCCTTTATTTATTTATTTATTTATTTATCATTTACCAGTGGAATTCGGGTTTAATTAAGGCACATAAGTCTTGGAATGAAAGAAGGGAAGCTTAAACAACCGCTCTCCTTAGAAAGGTGTAAGCTCGCGGAATAAGACACTTCTATGTCACACCACACAACAGGTTGTAGTTCATACGGTGACCAACCGTCCTCCTTTTGGAAGTTCTGTCCTCCCTCAAAAAGTGTCCTCCTAGATGTCCTCCTTTTCGATATGTAATACTAGATGTCCTCCTTTTTTTTTTATTGTTAAATTTATTGGGGTGACATTGATTGGTAACAATTAGATTGTTTCCGAATGTACCAATCTATATTACATCACCTATGCATCGCATTATGTGCTCACCACCCAGAATCAGCTGTCCTCCTTGTCATTGGAAAAATGTTGGTCACCTTATAGTTCAGGACTCCAGTGTAATCACCCCAGGACACTGCAAACTGGCGGTTGCATTTGGGGGTAAAGCCTCTCTGTAGGAGGGTTGACAACGCCAGTTTGTCAAACTCCACAGACGGCCCCAGACACAGAGGTCGGTCCTGCCAGCTAGAGCCTGATTTGAGTAGAAGAGTCCAGAAACACAACAGCACGCTGTGCACTTCTGCTCTCTCAAGCGGGGAGCTGCCCCTGGGCAGACACCTACCTCACAGCCTGCTCTCTGGCTCTGCATGTTTTTCACCTTGCGCACCAAGGTCAGGTAGAAGCCCGTGCCAAAGCAATTCTTTAGGAAGAGTGGGGTGCCCGAGCAGCGGAGCCTTCCCCGGGAAATGATGGCGATGCGGTCCCCAAGGAGGTCGGCCTCGTCCATGTGATGGGTGGACATAATGATGGTTCTGCCTGCAAAGGCCAGGGGTCATGGCCATGACCAGGCTGGACAGGACAGGATGGATAGCAACCACCTCATGACATGGGTTCAAAAACGGTGAGTTAATAAACAAAAGCAAGCATTCTGCAGCCAAAGTCCAGAGTCCCAGAATAATGACAACAGCTAACATTGCATAGCATCCTCCCAGTGGAAAAGTGCTGTCACATGCAGTACCTTATTCAAATCCATTCCCATATATGGGACATGTTTATTAGTTGGTCAGCATCTATTGAGATCTATACGTATTGTTTCTGGATCATTAAGGACTGCATTTATCATCTTTGCAAAGTGCGCGTGCGCACACACTCTTTTATACTAGCTGGAAATGTCTTTAAAGGAAAATGGTAAAGAGGATTCCAGGATGGCAAACTGACCACTGGATCGAACCATACTGTCACCTCTGTGGGCACTGAGCTTCTGTCTCTTCCAGATCTGCACCCTCGGGTCAGAAGGTGCCATGATACACAAGGAATGTTCCATTTGGAGACATTTCTGTCTGCAGCACTCTTCTGGAGCTCTGAATACTGGCATGTCGCCTTCACACCTGATCTTGAATGGTCATCTGACAGCTATGTAGTTTCTTGGGGTGTTTTCAGGTGACTTGGGTCCCCTTAGCCAAAGGGAAATTTCACTCATTGTTCCAGGCAACAGGGGTACAAGTTGAGAGAACTTTCTAGAACATTTGGGAAGTAGGCTGCTCCATCCGTGACTTTCTGCTTATATTTGTGTAAAAATTTCAGGAGGCTTCCACTGAAACTTAGATTCACCCAAGTCACAGCTAAAGCTTTGTCAGAATGTGGTCATAGCTGTTACTCTACTAAGTTGGAAAATGCCAGGTATGAGAGAGTGGGCCCCATGGATAAGGCCTCAGAGAGCACGCAGGGCACTGAGCAGTGGCCATTACCTGGGCGATACTTCAGGAGCAGGTCCCAGATGGAGTGTCTCGAATAGGGGTCCACTCCAGAGGTGGGCTCATCCAGGACGACCACCTTGGTATCTCCCACAAAGGCAATGGCAACGGACAGCTTCCTCTGCATGCCACCTAGAGGTACGAGAGTGTCACAGGGGCCGTGGAAGACAGGAAGGCAAAGGCCCAAGGCTGGTGGCATAAGTCCGGCAGTGGTTTGATGCTGCTGCCTTATATGTTTACACAGTGTGCAAATGCTAGTAGTGCGCTGGCCTCTTTTTAATGCAGGAAAGGCAACCCTGCCCCTTAGGATCAGAACTTTTGAAGGCTGTTCTCACATTTTAGTTCAAACACATAAACATCAGAACAAATATAGCCCCGGCTATTATGTTCCACATGGGAAACGACCCAGAGGGGCCTGCTTTTAGGTGCTCAGAATAACTTGGTAGAAGTGTTCCAACTCTTCTAACAGGAGGTCTCCTGTATAAGCCTAAGAGCACACACGCACGTGCACATGCACACACCCCATTCTATGCATTGGGAAACAACAGATATGCCGTCTGCAGCCTTGCCTTTTTCTAATGCTACACACCCGAGAGGTCCTGAGCTTCTTCATTCCTCTTGTGGTGGAGGCCTGTGTCCTCCAACATGGCTTCCATCTCGTGCTGGGCCTCGTCCCAGGACTTCCCTTTCAGCTGCGCGTAGAACAGGATATGTTCAGCCACCGTGAGGCTATGGGGATGGAGCAACGAGAAAGGCAATGGACTCAGCGATTCCACTTGGAGCAACTTAGCTGATGGAAACAGCTAAGGATGAGCACAACGATTTAGCAATGAAGATGTTCATCATGGTGTTGTTTATAATACAACACAAAACAGAACCAGATTGCTAAATATGTACCAAGAAGGAACAGTTTGAATAGTGCATTTGTACCACGGTATAGTACAGAAACATTAAAGAAGTATTTTATAGAAGAATATGTAGTGACATGAAAAGATGTTCATACTATCTTAGTTTAAAAATACAAATACATTAAAAAATATATGGCAGGTTACAAACCTGTATGTGGAATTTCACTCTCCTTTATAATTCTGAAGTTCCTGTATCTATCTATACATGCATAGAAGAAAGTTCTGCAAAATTATATACTAAGGTGTTAACAGTGGTTATGTCTGGGAGGTGAAATTATAGGTGACTTTTGTTTTCTTCATTTAATCTATGTTTCCTGCCTTTCTTTCTTCAATGATACACAGTAGAGTCTCCGTTAACCAGAAGTGCCAGTTGCTTGAGATTTTGCCAGTTGCTCAAGAGTGCCAGTAACTGAAGTGCTGGTTAATGGAGTCTACTGCATTACTTTTTAAGATGAGAAACAAAAGTTTTGGGGGAAAAGCAACTGTAAAACCTCTGGAAAAGCCAGTTTTTGGTGCCCAGCTTAAGAAGGACAAGAAGCAGTGGTCTCTTTTAGTCCCTTCATGGCTGAGGGGCCCCAGGACTCGCCACCCTGTCAGAGAGAAGGGGCATCACTCTTCTGAGGGGGGCACCTCAGGTCCTCTGAGTGCCACAGGCACAGTCCTGTGCTCTGAGGGCCACCTCTCACTGCAAGCAGGACAAAGGACCTGGAACGAGGAGAAAGCCAAACAGGAGTATTGCCTCCTGTCCCCAGAACGCGCATCCCTGAGGTGGGCTCTAGAGAAAACGTGCCCTGGGGGGCAGGGTGGGCATAAGGTTTGAGGAGCGTCTCCATTCCTGTTCTACTTACTGGTGGAACAAGATGTTGTGCTGGGGACACATGCCAAGGCTCTGCCGGACAGTGTTCAAGCTGGTTTCAATGTCCTTGCCCCCAACGAGCACAGTCCCTGAGGTTGGAGGCAGCAGACCCGTCAGGATGGACCTGCCACGTACAGAAGTCAGTGTTCGAAAGGATGGCCTTTACAAGCACATCGGACGCCCTCTTGCACAGTGATCCCTGCCCTTGGCTCTCAGTCGACCCCGAACCATCGTTAAATGTGGGAAACCAGCAGCTCCCCATTCAGGGCTCAGCACCAGGCCCTACCACGGATGACCACGTCTGCCTTCCTCCTCTGCTTCTACTTATTTCCTGGTGCTCCCAGGCAGGCGCCGTGGGCCTCCAGAATTCCCAGCTATGGAACATTTGCTTACCGCTAAAGCTCCCTCCTGGTGCAGTAGGGATTCAATAAAAGTGTTCAGTGCATGGGTCTTGGCTTTGCCTGATGCCACCATTACAAAGCAGAGAGGAAGGGTCTTAATGAGAAGCCAAGGTAGTCAATATGTGTTTGTTGATTCATTGATTGAAGCCAGGCATGGGAATTACCACCAGTAATTTCATCTTTGGATCCCAGACACAAAGAACCCAATAGCAATGTGCTTTTGTTGTTGTTGTTGTTTTTGTAAAATGGGAAAAAATGATGCCCACCTCATGGGGTTGTTGTCAGAATTAAATGAGTTAACAGCTATAAAGCACTTAGAAAAGTACCAGCGTACAGGACAACTCCAAAATATTATTTTTACTCAACATGGTGTTTCAACCCCCAGGGGAAGCTGCATTTCAGCAGGCAATGAAGTGGAGGGTTTGCCTGTGAGAAGGCCCAGGATCCGGGTGGTGGGGCTGGTGGTGGGGGTGCTTCAGGCTCTCTGACCACATTAGTTCACAAGGAGTGGAGACGGACCTAGCGCTGCCCCACCCAGCTTTGTCCCTGAGTTCAGATACAATCTCATACTATCTGCATTTGTACTTAGAAGCTGAAATCTCTGTTGATCAACCACTAGAGGGAAACAGCACCAAGTATAATGGCACCGGCCCCACATTCCATTCACACCGAACCGCCCTCAGAGAACATTCCAGCACAGGGTGTACACCGCTGTTCCTTCCTGGGGCTTTGAAAGAAGCCAAAGGACTTGAAGACTGCGTATCACATGGGTTCCCAGCCCCTTGAGAGGGTGGCCTCTGCTGCTCCATGGGAAGCCTTAGCGGTCCCCGGTCTCCTCAGCAGATGGCACGCGGGCCCCTTGGAAAAGCTTCCAGAGCTGAGAGGTCTCTGCGGAGCCTTCCTCTTCCCTGAACTCAGCCTTCAATCACCAGGCTGTTGTTACCCCTCTAGAGATGAACCCTTTTACTTTCTCCAGAGCTACCACCAACCCTCATAGGTAGAAAAAGCAATGCTCTGAGAATAAGTAGATCTGTACAGACTGAGGACATATTTCGGTGACAGCCATGACTTTGTCACCTCCATCCATGATAGTATCATTGGAGAGGTGGGGGGTGAGGGGATGGGCTCGTGGTGTCTGAGACTGGAAATTGCCCTCACTGAACCATTATGATTTGGTGGCCTTGGGAAAGTCACTTCAACTCTCCAGTGTCACTTTCCCAGCTCACAAAGGGGGTAATAAACATACTCCACCTCCCTCTCCAACTTCCTGTGAGGATCAAATGAAACAATATGTGTGAGGGAGCACTGAACACTGCAGTGTGCTTGACACATTCCTGGGACACAAATGTAGAGCATGTTTCTGTCACCAAAATTCAGTGCGGAAAGAGTAGAATACAACTAATAGGAAACAAAGAGCCAGAAAATGACAGGATGGAATGGCAATCCAGCCTCTTTGCCCGAAGACTCACAAGGTGGTGGTTTTCCCCGCTCCATTGTGGCCAAGGAACGCGGTGATCTGGTCCTCATAGAAGGTAATGTTGAGACGGTCCACAGCTGGTCTGCCGTGGGGCTCAAAAATCTTTACCAGATTCTTCACACATACTCCAGGAACCAAGCCTGGAAGCTCACGTTCGAAGAAGGATTCTTGGAGGAAAAAAATGAACAAGAAGTAAATATGAGGTCTTAGTGTACACATTCCCCCCAATTCTTTGTTCAGACCCTTGTCTTCTGCCTATAATGTCCCCTGCCCCTGTGGCTTTGTCTGTGACCTTTGTCAGGATGACTGCAGAATAGCAATGGTAATAATAGTAGACAATATTTGTTGGGCAATTACTATGTACCAGGCACTGTTTTGAGTGCTTTATACAGATAACCTCAATTCACTCTTTTAATAGACCTATGGGATAGATATTATACCCATTTCTATCAGATAGGAAACCTAACACACAGAGACATCAAGTGTGTAATCAAGGTCACAGGTTCCTGAGTGGCAGAACTGGGATTCGAACCCACAGTGCACTCACTGTCTATATGGAGAGTCAGCTCTAAACTCAATCTTCATCCCTAGGCCCTCATTTCCAAAGGTCTGTGGAGGCATTTCCTCATGGATTTCTGATAGCAGCTTGGGTTCCTCATCTTCTTCCCAAAACAACATTTTTCTTCAGACTCGCCCATGTCCATTCCTGGAGCCGCCATTCTCCTGGTCACCTTGGCTTAAATTTTTGAGGCAACTTTGACTAAAGCTGGATTCTCGCTCCTCAGACTCCAGAGTTTCTCTAGTTAAGTGGGTAGGACAGTCTACTCTTTCCCATCACTGTCCCTCACACTCAACCCCTCCACTTTTCTCCTCCCACGTTCCCTTCTGTTGCAGTCAGTCATTACTGGGGTGTCCACCTCTCCCTGGCCTCCAGTTTCTCCCTGCTTTAGTTCACCCTATATGGCACGATTTAATCGTCTTTCTGAGCACGTACTCCTGAGAGCAACGTCCCAGTGCGTCCTCTCTCTGCGCCTCCTGGCCTTGCCGATAACTGAGAGGATTTCTGGCCTTGGAATGCCACTCTGGGAGAAGGATCTTCCCAGAGGCCCTGCTGACTGCAAACCTCTTCTCAGAGGAGCTGCACGTCACCGACCTCATCGTTGCTAAATGGCACCTGGGATGGGCAAGGAGGCAGGACCCTCTCATGCAACACTGGGCCATGTCCAAAGGCTAGGCTGCTTCTCGAAACCCAGGGGCAGGATAGCAGGAACGTGGTAGCATCCACAGGGAGAGGCATACGCTCAGGGGATGGAGACGTAGGGAAGTGATCTAAGACAGAAGGGAAGGGAGCACAGGCCAGGGCAACACTTGCAAACCTACTTCAGGAGTTCAGGAATCGTTAGGAAACCTCCCTGGTCAGGAAAGGCTTTTGATGGCTTGAATGAATGGGCTTCTAGATTTGTGAACCACGAGTGCAGTGAAGTCAGCAGTACTACGCTCTCTCTACCCCGGTGCACAGAAGCATTTATTTTTGTCTTTCCTTATAGCTCATATCCGCCTTAAATCCCAGTGACCCAAGTTATTGTTCTTGCTAAATCCTCGGAAGTCAGCACATTTGTGCAGCTCACTTGGGATTTGCCTAACAAGGGCACGAACACACCACACACTTGGCATTTGCTTTCTCCAGGAAATATGCGTTAATGTCTGGCGGGGCCGTGCGTTCTGCGCACGTGCAGCTGGACCCTGGAGAAGGGATCGGGTTTAAACTTTCTCAACGGAGACTCAGTTTCCTGGGTGCCATTTCAGCCCAGGCCTGCGGCGTCTGGCTCCGGTCCTGTGCGGCCTCTGCGTTCTTTGCTGAGCTCTTACCGTGTATTCCTCCCGGGTGTTCCGGATCCTCCATTTCTTCCGTGACGGGTTCCGTCTCTTCCAGGGCCCTTTCTTCCCTGGTAGAACACCCTGCACCAACCAGAAGCCACGGTTACTCTCCGGCTGAGAGCTGTGAATCAGTAAAGGCAGGAAAGGAGGGGAGCAGAGTGGGGAGCAGAGGTTCCTGCTGTAACTGGACAGCACAGTTCCCCGGAAAGGCCAAGTCAGCGTCCCTGGGGACCGGCCACAAGCATGGCCCCGCCAGCCTCTGACCTGGGGGCCTGGGAGGCTCTGAAACGGGCTGGCGATGTCCCCAGCAGGCCAGACGGTGTGAGTTTTGCTGAGCCCAGAGGGAGTTTTGTAACAGGACAAGTTTCATCTCATCCTTTTAAAATGCCAGAAAAGGCCCATGATGTCAGAAATTGTGATTAAGAAAAAAAGAGAAATAAAAAATGACAACCAGGACGGAATTGAAAGGGGGTCAGTTTCCTTTAGCTCGCCAACAGTGCTTTTCACTCCAACCCCGAACATGTCAAAGCCGTGGTAAAACTTTAATAACTGTCCATTCGAGGTGATACGATGGGCAGTCAGCTTAATTGACAGATTGAGAAATGACTGACCTGAGAAATCCACTTCCATGGACATTCAAATATTTGGGGACTAACACCAGAGTTGAGCTTGGCTGAGGTCCGGGGCTCACACAAATTGGGAAGTATGGTGTATACACACACATACACCATGCTTGTCACACACACACACACCATGCTTGTCATACACACACATCATGCTTGTCACACACACACACACACAATGCTTGTCACACACACAGGCATTTTTTTTTTGTAAACTTGGCATTTGGTTCAAGAGGACATCAGGACATCCTGGAAGGGGAAGAGAAACAGGCGAGCAAGCCAGCCAGAGAAGACACACAGCAGGGTGGGAGGAAACCACTGTCGCTGAGCATCTGAAGACTCCGGCTTCAAGCGAACCCACTTGAGCAGAGTTTTCAGTGCAGGTGCAGCGTGCAGCCAGGGCCTGTCTGCCCACGCTGCCCCCTGCAGGTGTGTAAGCTGCGTGGTAGAGGGGTAAGTAATGAGAGGTCGGGGACCTGTCACCCCTCAGTCCTTCCACTTCTACTTCCTGGAGGATTTTTATATCTATAGTCCACAATTCCTTTGATCGCTTTATTAGCTATTATACCGGACTAATGTGCAATAAAAGAAAAGTGGGAGATAGTCTTATGAATAATTTAGTCATTGGAGTGAGCTCCTTGTCAGGAAACGTGGGTCCCAGTTCCAGATTTTGTCCCAAGTGACCAATGGTAACCTAGGACACTGATGACTCTTCAGCTCCATTTCTTCATCTGTGAAAGGAGAGGGTTAGGTGGAGAAGCACAGCTCTTTTCTGATGTCAGATTTAAGGAATCTATTTCAGTCTGGCCTGTGAGACAGGTGAAAATTATATGTCTCCTATTGGCAAAAATATATGATTCATTTCTGAAGAAGCACATTGGTGTTAGGATTTTTCTTTCTTTCTTTCTTTCTTTTTTTGAGAGGTAGAGTATCTGCTGAGATTGTAGAAAAAAAAAAAATGCCCACAGGTCCTGGGCATAATATTCAATGAATATACTACAATTAGAAAAATTCTAGGAACACGCTTCTCTGTTAAAAATTCCCATTTAAGATGGATTATAACTTTATTATAGTAGAAATTTAAAAGTTTATAGACAGACAAGACAAACTAACATAATAAAAAAATACTGAGCTGTATTGTGTTGTTTGTTGGAATCATTAGAAGAATAGAAAAGAAAAAAGAAAAAACCCACCCAAGACTTTTAAAGGCCCTAGGTTAATCCCCTAGAGACAACAAACATCTCTCTTAGTGCTTAAAGGATAATTCCTGGCCCAGGATCAATGGTGCAAAGTAAAAAGCAGGTAGATGAGGAATAAACAGATTGAAAAGTATTTCCTTGGTTTCTAGAACCTCCAGTTGCAGGGGAGTCCCCCTCTCTCAGGTCAGAAATTTCTCTTCCTTCACATACCTCATAAAAGAATCTACGGTCCCCCCGCCACTTCTAGAACACTCCTTCAACCTCCTGTCCTGTTTAGTAGGAAACGTAAGTTGTACCTAAGATGCATTCTGGGCAAATGTCCTTTTACCCACCATGAAGCTCAATACCAGGTGAGCCTGGGAGAATTTACCTTGAAGACCACAGCTTGGCCCCAGCCTCTGGTTGGGTCCTTACCTTAAGAGAATGAATTCATTTATATTTTGAAAAGGTAGAAAAAAAACAAAATAAAACAAACAAACAAAAAAATCCCAAAGGGGAAGCAGAGGATAAATGCAAAGGTTCCTTCAGGATTCTGTGGATCTCTTTGCTTTAAATGGAGAAAAATGGAGAAGCTGCAAAGGTCATTTGCTCCATGAAGTGGTTTGGCCTTATTTTACCAGGACAATTGAATCCATTGCCACAAGCTGTATAGGACACAGGGTTTAGCAACGCTTAGCCACTCACCCCAGCCTAGCGGCTCGCAGCTGAGGAGGCTGTGTGGTGGCAGAGGTCCTGGGAGGCAGTGGAATGATCAGGAATCACACACTTGACATAAGAGCCACTTCCCTAACCCACACACACCCCATACATAGCCAAAGAAACTAGTTTCAAACATTAAAGTTTTGGGAATTATTTTCATTCCTAAATTGAAAAAAAACTCACCTTTACCACCAAGCCAGTAGGACTCTTGTAGCAGGAAGTACCAAGGAAGTGGGGTTCCATGGTCCCCTAAAAAATAGACAATTAAAGAGCAAAAGCCCAAGTCATCCTGCCACAGTGCTTGCTATAAGATCCAGATTCTATCTACCTGAACCTCAAATCATCACGATGGGTAGATATTTATAGTCCATGAGCCATTACATAGCTACCCACAGGATACCACAAAGACTGCGCTTTCCAACATGTTTTAATTCAAAAAGTCATGTTTTTGGGGGGTGGAACCAGTAACACTAAGACTGATGATCCTGGTTGACATTAGTTTTCTTTTTGACAGAGAGAGAGACAGAGACAGAGACAGAGAGAAGGAGGAGGGCCCAGAGCAGTCTCCATAGTTGCACATCATCGGTTTTTCCACATAGTTTCATTCCACAGGTGGGCGTGGGGCTGCACAGGGCGGGAACTGGGCTGGGGTCTCACCCCAGTGAGAACCGAACTGGGGGAACTCCCCAGTTCAGCATATGGGTCCACATGGGCCGGGGCCGGGATTTGATCCTCAGTCCCTGGGGCTGCAAAGTGAGCGTTTAACCCACTGAGCCATCCCGGCTTCCCCTGACATAGTTTTCTAGAAAAAAACATTTCATTAAAGAATTTAATCGAACCCTTTTCAACAATTACCAGATAATAATGAGGATGATAACCACTAACGTGTTAGATGCTCCTTCTGTGTCAGGTATTAATATAAGTGCTTTCCACGTGTTAAATAACTTAATCCTCAAAACAACCCTTGGAGACAGGTAGTAGTAGTATTCTTGTGAGTGAGAAAATTGAGGCACACTGAGTTTGAATCACATGCCCAAGGTCACAGCTGATTACATAGAGGTGCAGGAATTATAACAGGGTAATCTGGTTCTAATACCGCTGATTTAACTAGCCCATTCTGCTAGAACCATCTGGAGTTCAAGGAAAAAACCGCCACTTTCCAGTGCAGGCCTCTCAGCAAGCCTTGCTCCCTATAAAATACTGATTTAGTGAGAACACCGTCTCTGCTGATTTAACAGTTATCCTGAGTTTTAGGGCCACTGCCAGGCTGTAAATTCCTCTGGGGCAGGCCTGGCTCTGTCGTTTTAACCCTTCTTTTCCCAGAAGTTGGTGCTGAGCCTAAAGCATAGGTGCTGCTCAGTAGCTGTTAAATGAAGTAAAGCTTTATTTTAAAAAATTTTTTTTTATTTTTATTTTTTGAAGTAAAGCTTTAACTTCGCTAAAATAATTGTGCACAAATTTTATTCTCAATCGAACTAATTATCACTTATATCGCCTTCTAAGGGTCCAGTGAGATAGAAAAAAATGTAGACTGAGAAAGGTCAGATGGATTGCTCAAAGTCACTGCTGTGGGTTGAATTGCATATCCCCTCCCTGAACCCCCAAATGATACTGGACTTCTGTGGTAGAATGCAAAATATATTTGTTTTTTGTCCTGGTTTTCTGGCACAGAGCTGCTAGTATAAAACCCATGGACTTTCCTGAACGATAAGCGTGGCTTTGTTATTCACAGTGACCCCCGTTTCTCAGCCACACCTGGACTTATGCGAATGAGGTGACTCTCTGGGGTCCCTGAATAGCTTCTTCTTTTTTTTTTTTTTTTTTATTTTATTAATTTTTTTTTTTAATTTATTGTTAAATTTGATGAGGTTACATTGGTTGGTAACAATTAGACAGTTTACAGATGTACAAGTCCACATCACATCATTCATGCATCGTATTATGTGCCCATCACTCAGTATCAGTTCCCCTTCCATCACCTTATATCTAGTGCCCACTCCCACCTCCCCCCACAACTGTCCCCCCGCTAGCTTCTTGATGGGGTCTGTTTAACCAGAGAGACTGAACTTACTGTAAAAAGAGGATAGGAACTTTCAGCCCCACCCCCTCTCACCTCT
>PVKE010014177.1:0-35386 GCA_004027555.1 Craseonycteris thonglongyai | reverse complement strand
AGAGAGAGAGAGAGAGAGAGAGAGAGAGAGAGAGAAGGGGGAAGGTCTTGGAGCAGTCTCCATATTTGTATATCATTAGGTACAACATAGTTCCATTATATACAGGTGGATGTGGGGCTCATGGGGCAGAACCAAACTGGGGGCTTCCTGCATGGGAGGTGAAAACCTTCCCTGTCATGTTGGTGGTTACCAGTTGCACCACAGTTCAGCAAATGGGTTATGCACAGGCCAGGGCCAGAGCTATGATTCGAATCCCAGACCTTGCATTTTCAAGGCAAGAGCTCAACCTGTTGAGCTATACTGGCATTCCCCAAAATTGACTCCTAGAGGGTGAGAAAAACCAGGTACGACATGGTTTGTGACCCTTCACAGTACATAACTAGATATACAATATATCAGTGGTATTCAAAGTTCATAAAGAGGGGGCAGTTAGAAAAAACAAAACAAAAAAGATTGTCTATAAAAGGTTCCTTAAGGGAAGTGATAATGAAAAAAAGTTGAGAAACACTGTCTTTGAGGGAACATAAAATTCTCCAACTGTTTTTGACTCTATGAAGAAGATGGACTATACTTGGCCTTCCATTCTGTAGTGGCAATTTCAGTAGTTCCAATTCATTATAAAGCAGTTAAAGAGAAGGGCTCTGAAGACAGGTTGCTTGGTTTGAAGTATAGTTCAACCATATACATCTGTGTGATCTTGAACTAGTTAACTAACCTCTCTGTGCCCTATTTTTTATTTGAAAATTGAATATTGTAACACCTGACACTTAAGGTTATTGTGAGGGATGTAGGATCTGTCCTACATTAAAAAAAAAGTCGGGGAAGCTGGGATGGCTCAGTGGGTTAAGCGCTCACTTTGCAGCGCCTGGGACCGAGGATCGAATCCCGGTCCTGGTCAGTGTGGACCCATATGCTGAACTGGGGAGTCCCCCCAGTTCAGTTCTCTCTCTGTCTCTGTATCTCTCTTTCTCTCTCTCTCTCTCTGTCAAAACAATTAAAAAAAAAAAAAAAAGTCAACAGAAGTCACTCATGCCTTTATGAAAGATTATAGTGCCTTTGAATCCACAGCTTCTAGGGGTGATCTAATCTAGGCTACATACTTTTTTTTTTTTTTATATATAACTGGGAATTTTGAAAACTATGGAACATATTGAAGTAGAATATAGAAAAGAACATACATACAATGTAGTGCCACAATAAGAAAAGTTAATTTGTTAGCATTTTCTCATTTCACTTTAGTCTTATTTTATGTATAAAAAATTTCAATTCCACAGTTATGTATACCTCACCATTGTAAAATAAACCTTTTAAAAAGTACCTACTACCTGCCAGGTGTAATTTCCTTAGAGGTATTCTTTTTTGAATGGAGCCTGACAGACTAGCCATCCTGCAAAGCAAGGTGTTTGTTATTCAGGTTAAGACCCATTAACTTCTTCTCCATTGATTGAAACAATATTTTTACGGTGTGGGAGATATTTTTGTACTGTAACAATATTTTTACGGCGTGGGAGATGTTTTTGTACTGAAATGATATTTTTACAGTGTGGGAGATGTTTTTGTACTGAAACAATATTTTTACGGTGTGGGAGATGTTTTTGTACTGAAATGATATTTTTACAGTGTGAGAGATGTTTTTGTACAAAGAGCAGAACTGGAGCACCAGGTGCAAATGTCCGCCTTTTGAAATGAAAATCCAGGTAGCTGGAGTGATAGAGTTAAATCTGTGGTCTTGTAGAAGTGGCATTCCAGACATTTCTCACAATTGCTAATGAATAACAAATCTGATGGTGGTATTTGCAGATGACTCAGTCCTTTTGTCTTCAGAGTGTGGATCTCAGCAAAGGAAGTTGTGATCAGGCCTGGGAATCCTACCGGTGAGCACACTGGTCAGGCATCCTGCCAGTGGAGAATTCTGGGGCGGAGGACAGGGCAGGGGGTGGGGGCCAATGCCTCGGAGGCAAAGGAGTGAAAGTCAGGTCCTGGGTGAGGCAGCCCTTGAAATCTCCAGGTCCCTCTGGCACTAGGCTGAGACTCCTGGGACTGAAATCTTCTGTAGACGGCAGACTGCCCTCAGGCATGGTTATCCACTCATCCAAGGGAGACAAGGCAAGTTTGTTTAGATGCCGGGAGTTGCAAGATAATGGCCCTTGCCTGGAATAAGATGTTCTCTCCTGGGGGTCTTAGATCTTGGAATTTGGCAAAGAGAAGGAAACAATATGCAGTGCTCTTACAGGGGTCTGGAAAGCAGAACTGTGGAGTGCCCCGCATGGTTTCAATTATGGCCTGAACATTTTCTATCTCTCTTTACTTCAAAAGCAAAATTAAATATTTTAAATGTTTTGTTATTTGATATCCATTAAACTGTCATTATTGATATTAACAATGACAATAACAATACCATGTGTCAAGTACTTCTCTAGCCCAGGCCCAGCATCAGGCTAGTCACAACACTGAGAATCAGGAGGACATATCTCCATTTTACAAGCAAGACCTCAGTTTCATTCACTCACCATTCAAAAACTATTTACTGAGCCTTTTCATGGCCCTGTGCTGGTACTTCAAAGAGTTTACAGTCTACCACAACTAACAAAGGCAAATGCTATAACTAAACTTCACTTTTAAATTTTATTGGTGGAGGAAAAGAGTGGCCCTAAACCAGAGAGGAAATGCTGCATAGTACTGGCTTTTCAGCATGTGTCAAAAGAAAAAAGAAAAAAAGTTTCATTACATTTGTTCGTATTTCTAAACGAACTCCTGGAGTGGGAAAGGATAGGATAAAGCATATATGAAGTTCAGTTTATTTGTAGAACCTACAGAAGAGAAAAACAAAAACAAAAAACTTAGTATTTGTTTCCTTTTTTCCAACACTCTTTCCTTGGTCTGCTTTCTAGTGCTTCCTGCTAACTATCACTTGTAAAGCACTTACTCATCTGTCTCCAACAGAGTAAACAAATTGTAATCAGTTTCCTTATAGGTGAATAGAGTATTTTTTCTCCAGTATCTGGAGTATTAAAAAAAGTTTATTTGATTAAAATAAATGGATTTCTCTTGGGCAATTCCCCTGCATACATAAGCATGAATACACAGATTCACACAGAGGACAAAAATCATACACATTATTACATAGTCCCAGAGATATGAGGACATTGTTCTCATGCGCGAGCCTAGCTATCTTATGTGGCACCCTCCACCATCTCCAATCCTCCCCTAAGCTCAATTCTAACAGTTCAATACCACCACCACCGCCACCACCAGTCAAGCCTCCCTCTCTCAGCTGACACAGGAGACACTAAGCTTACTGATAAGCTAATCTAAAAGGGTGCCTAGAACAAGATCACAGCAGCTTTCAGCAGTCTTGGCATTTTGATTCTATTTGGCGTTGGAAGAATTTGCCCAGCATTTTTGTCTATGTAAAGATTTATTTTTAATGTTTTTCACAGAGAGAGAGACAAAGAAAAGGAGGAGGGCCCAGAGCAGTCTCCATAGTTACATATCATTAGTTTGTTTTTTTTTACATAGTTTCCTTCCACAGGTGGGTGAGGGGCTGCATAGGGCAGGAACCACCAGTCCGGGTGTTTCCTGCATGGGAAGCTCACCCAGGTGAGAACCCAACTGGGGGCACACCCCAGTTCAGCATATGGGTCCTTATGGGCCAGGGCTGGGATTTGATCCTCAGACCCCGGGTCTGTAAGATGAGCACTCAATCTGCTGAGCCATCCTGGCATCCTCTGTTGTCTATTTAGAGAAAATCTTGTTTGGGGGAATTTTCACCGGGGTGGGAGAGAGGATGGCAGGCTCCTGAAAGAGAAACTTGGATAGGATTCAGATATGAAGACTTCTGAGCTGCCTCAGTGTTCAGGTGTGTGTTCTGGTAGGTGTGAGGGAGCAGGGGAACTCATCCCACATGTGTCTTTGATGTCCTAGACATTCTACTAGATGCTTAAGATAGCTCATCTACTCACTATGAAAATGAAAGTTGTCACATAGGTTCTCTGATTCTTACTTTACAAACGAGGAAGCTAAGGATGAGAATGGAAAGGGACTTGCCCAGAGCTACTAGTTAAGAACTGAGCACCTTCAGGAACTTCAGATTCACAATGCTGGGGCCATTAGGTCAATTTTTATTCTTCCTACCCCATAGTGGTAATGAGAATGCAAAGACAGGGTAGATCCACTCTCTTTGCCTTTAAACCACGTATATTACAATATGGGGGAGTAATACAAGTACATACATTATCGTATCTGTGGAAATACTCTTAAAAACACGGAGGGTAAGGATACTTATCTCTGAGCAGTGGAAAGTAGGTGAATAAAGGTTGACTCTGCAATGAACCTTTGACATGTGCAGATTCAAGCAACAGAGGATTGAAAATAGCATTGTCCATATGTGGCTGGGAACCTGTGGTTGGGAAACTGCAGCTGGGAATGCAAAACTACTGTTTTCCATTCACGGTTGGTTGACTATGCCCCTGCAAATCCCGGGAATGGGAAGGGCAAAATGAATTTATTGAAAAAAAATCCAAATATAAGTGGACCTGCACATTTCAAACTCAGGTGGTTCAAAGGTCAACTGTATAAACTAATTTCTTGGAAAGTCAGGATGAGAGAACACACTTCTTAATGAAGGAAAAATGCAGCATTTGAGCTGGGTGATTATCAAATCCCTAGGAGGTGACGATGCCAGTGAGAGAGTCAAGCTTGCCTGGTGATTTCTGGGGAGAGGATTTACAATTGAGTTATCTTGAGTTCTTTTTGGAGGCTCTGCTATTAGGCAGATAAGGGAGTTAAGAAAAAAAGCCTTCTCAAATGCCTTCAGCTCAAAACCATTTTTATGCCACAGTGGAGTATTCTGGGCTCTGTCAGTGAAGAGAAATGCGATAATGTCTTAATACTTCTTACTGCTTTGTGAAAAATATGCCAGGAATTAAAACTAATTACCACTTTGTGAAAAATATGCCAGGAATATATCTTACTTTAAATGAAGCAGAGCATTTTGACAGGGTACTTTTGACTCTGTGGCATTCGAAGGCCTAAAAACGCCAACCATTATGTTTACAGCGGCTGCTGCCACTTCCATTCATCTTTCTCTCTCTCACTCTTCCTGAGCCTTAGGTTGGAGGTGAACTGTGTGTGAGAAATAGATGTAAAGGTCAGCATTGAGTTTGCAAGTGATGATTGGCACATTACTTGGTTTTTATATGAAAAATCTAAAAGTTCAGGTTTTTTGTTTTGTTTTTTTTAAGTCATAAAATAGGATCAAGTACTTAATGTTATGGCATTAAAAATATTCATGTACTCACCTTATAGGCTATGGGGAAATGCCTTTTTTGTTTTACAGAGATTTTGACTTACATGTAACACGCCCAAGTAAGGTGACAGAACCATTAAAATAAAGTTCTTAGAGAAATGAGTCTAAGGTTTATCATCTAGATAAATTTATCAATTACAAATAGGCAGTTGGATCTAAGAATAAATCTCTGAGTTCTCATATCCAGAAGTCATGGTCCTGGCTTGCAAATCTCAGGCTTCAGAGTAAAATGATTAATTTTCGAAGAAGCACGCGTTTAGATTTAATTATTGAAAAATGAGGGCATAAGCACTTCAAAAAGGGACACTCTGGATTAAGCATTAAAGATAAATTTTCTTTGGAACTATAAGAGGCTTGGATTTTGACATGCTCTGTACCTGACACCCAATGAACCTCAGGGCATGGGAAGAAACAGTACTTAAAAAATGTCTTATACTAATTTGGGGAAAATGAAAAGTACAATTATTACATTAAACTATTTTTAGATTTAGTAAATTTGAAATAACCTAAGCCTAGTACACATTCTTAAAATTCTTCCTTCAAAAAAATAAATAACATTATACCGGTAAGTATTACTGATATTTTCATGACTTCTGAAAAATGTTTTCATGAATATTTTATTTGAAAACAATATCAACTTAATGTACCGGTATTCACTGATGAGCTGTAAATTGGCAAGTCTAAAGAAATAGTCCACTGCTTGACAACAGGTTTTGCAAATCAATCTTTTTCCCCTGGTTGACAGTATTTAAATGTGAATTTGTAACACAATCCTTTCTTATAATAATACAAAGTGAATAAAGCAACAAAGATATTTTACGTTAAGGTGAAAATTATAAATGAAATAAAAAGACATGGTAGAACCACTACTAGCCTCTAAGGAGCATTTGTGGAAATTTGAAGAAAGACCTCTTTCTTTAGTATGTGCACACAGCTTGACAAGAGAAGCAAGGGCTGGAGTTTGGCCACCACGCCCTTTCCACTGGGCACCCTTGCAGAAGGCGTGACCTCCCCAACACTATGTGTCCACACTGCAGAATAACATGAAAATATGCTCCCTTGTACACATACACACACACACATGCACATATGCACACATACACATATACTTATATATTAATATATGCATAGATTATCTCTGAAAAGACACACAAGAAATTGGTAGCATTGGGTGCTTCTGGGGAGGAGAATTGTGTAAGGAAGGTATAAAAGCAGATATGTTTCCTTGAATATCTGTCAGTGCTTTCTGAATTGTATAACTATTGTATGTATGCATTATTCATTAAAAATACAGTAAGAATGTAAAGGATTTCAAATTTTGAAATAGAAGATAAAGTAAATATACAAATGGATCTTAAAAAACACAATGTTCTCTATGGAGTATAGACAAGAAGGGCCACCTCTGCTTGGAAAGGTCAGGAACAATTTTCTAAAGAAAGTAGCAGTGGTCATCTTTGTGAGGGAGAGCTAAATAGGATTTCAGTTAACAGACAGTGGGGGTTCTGAAGGAGGCATTTCAAGGGGAGAGAAAATGAGAACAAAGGCCAGAGATTAGCAAGGGGACTGAGGGCCTGGAGGACACAGGAGGCCTGCTTGTGACGAAATGGGTCTGCACAGGAAGGGTTGGTAAAGTTGACAGGCGTCTGGAATCGTAATGTGGAAGAACTTGATTTCTAGTTTGAGTCATATAAATTCTGCATAATAGATTAAAAATGAAAGGTGTCTGGAGATGACAGATTTCTAGCAAGTTTATAAACTATCTTTTTTCTTAGATAAAAAGAAATGAGAAAAATAGAAGTCCTTATTAGATAAGCAAATGTGGGCAATATTATATCAGTTATTTGAGGTTGTATTGTATTAAAAACCCTTTCCCTCCAAGTTCTTACACTAAGTAACCTAAGAGTTATTAATGAAATTGTTACTTAATTTTAACTGCTGTAAACCTAAAAAGCTTTAATTTTAACTCTGCTAAGTAAGAAAACTGTAATGTAGTAATAAATGAGACCAAGAAAGGAGGAAAAAAAAAATGACCAAAAATATTAAAATAGAAAACGAGTCTTTAGATTACAGGTCAGGTTTTGTATGAATATGAGGCAAATGAAAACAGACTTCCAACTCTGGATTATGAACTTTTATATTGTAGGAATTGTTCTTTTTAAACCTTTAAACATATTAATTTAAAATTTTGTGTGCATAAATATTTTTCATAGGTTATTTTCAGAAAATGAACTGTGGCTATCATATACAGATTCAAAAGGAATGAAAAATGTATTTAAATGAAAATGAGAAGCTTAAATTGCATAGATGTGAATGAAATGCTTCATAGAAGGTATCCATAGAAACCACTTAAAATATAGAGAAATGTTAATTCTCTGTAAATTGAGTTCCCAGAACCAAAGTGAGTGAGACATTTGGTGTAGGTATGAATACACTTTGGCTTTATCTACATGAAACACACTAATTAACAATTATATTTTTTTGACCATGGTCTCAGCTGATAGTGACAATCAATTTATGGCCATATTGTTGATGGGATTCAGTAAAATAGCTAAGAAACATTGAGTCAGCTTGTTGACTTAGGAGTGTGATCAGAGACTGTGATGTCCCAACCTTCAGCAATTTCTTGGTCACACAAAAAAATAAAACTTTATTAATACTTTATAGTGATTATATAAGCAATTTGAGGACACCATTAAATATAGTTTGGAAAAGAATGATTTAAAAAATTTTTTTTTTTTATATGAACTTCCAAAGAAGTTTCCATTTTCCACATTCCAGTCTAGGCCTGTGCAGGAATAGACACGTTTTACATTGTTGCAGACACAATGTTTGGAATTCAATGTTCTGCTTCTGTTATGTAGATAGCTATATGGTGCAAACATTTTCTGATTATTACATTACATTTTCAGGCTACTACATTTCTTTTTAATTTTTAAATTTTCCTTTGTCACCATCACAAGTGATGTCACTGAGTTGATGATTATTTCAGAAATGCTAACTGTTCATTATTACTAACTGTAATAATTCATTGTTATTAACTGTATAGCTTCTTCCTACTCTTCCCCATTATAGGTAGTTCCTTTTCTATTTTTTAAGATTTATTTCATTCTTTGAGAGAAGGCTAGAGAGAGAAAGAGAGACAGAGAGAGAGACAGAGACACAAACAGAGAAGGGGGAGGGCCCAGAGCAGTTCCCACATTCGCACACCATCAGTTGTGACATAGTCTCACTCCACACAGGTGGATGCTGAATTGCTGGGCGAGGGTGGGGGTGAACCAAACTGGAGGCCTCCCGCTTGGGAGGCGAGAACCTTCACCACTTTCCCTGTTGCCACCAAATGTACCTCAGTTCAGCACACGGGCTTCTGGGACTGGAGCTGGGACTTGATCCGGGAACCTTTTGGCCTCAGGCAAGCATTCAACCTGCTGAGCTATCCCGGCATCTCCATATAGTTAGTTCTTTAATGAACTGCCTTTGACTTCACTTACTTCATAGTCCAACTGATATACTTTAGACCTGCGTTTTTTGGGGGTTTTTTCCACCTTCCCGCTACTCTGCTTTTTTTTTAATAGCCTCTGATATTCTCCAACATTTTGGTTATAGAACATCTTCTCTTAAGATTCATTGAGTATCCAAAGAGCTTTTGTTTACATGAATTATATTTCCTAATATTTGCAATATTAAAAGTTAAATTGACATTTTAAAAATATGTTTTAAAATAACAACATATTCATTATATGTTAACATAAATAACAATGTCTATGAAAAATAACTGTATTCTCCCCAATTAAAAAACAAACAAACCAACATTTAGAGAGCAGAGTGGCATTATTTAACATTTTTCAAAACTCTTTAATGTCTTTGTCAATGGAAGACAGCTGGATTCTCATATCTACTGCATTCCATTCATTTTGCAGTATCTCACTTCATGTAGCCTCTGGAAAACTGAGTGAATAAGGCATGAGCATCTCAGTATTATCACAAAAATAGTTTAGACCTATTTTTGAAAGGGTATCGGTTACCACAGGGCTTGAACCACACTTTGAAAACCCACTGGTGCACACCATGGCAAATATGCAAAATTTACATGGCTATAGGGCAGTGCGGTGGGCAGTGCGGTTTGCAGTCCTCAAATACACACCCAGAGAAGAGTCTTTTTATTTTGCTTTTCAAAGAAAATGATAACAGTACTTGATTATTGTCAAGGTCTCTACCTATTGTACTTTCTCTTGAGATCAGGACATATTTGATAGGTGCTGGTGAATTAAGTTTCAAATTTAATTGGGAAGTCAAAGCATAGAGAAAATTGACTTGCTTGATGTGGCTGTATTCAGAGACAAACTCTAGCCTCCTTGCTCTCAATCAAGAGCTCTTTCTACGATAGCACAATGAGTGCTAATGTTTAACATTTGACATTTCAGCATTCCGGCCTGCCCCTGACGCCAAACAAATTCAGGTTAAAACCTCCACACCATTTCAGGCAAGCTGTGTAACCTTGAGCAAACTGCTTAGCTTCTAACTCCTCAGTTTTTTTCACTTATGAAGTTGACATAACCCCAATTTCATCTTAATATTTTGCCAATATTAAATGAGGTAACATTTTAAATGGTTTAAAATGGCTCCTGGCATTCAATAGTCAGAGCTATTTTTATTAGCTGAAGTTACTATTAGTGAACTGCAGAGCATTTGAAGCAAAAGAATCTTCTTAGCCAGGGCTTGGCTCCAGTGTGTGTGAACTGCATCTGCCCCATGGATCCTGACTTAATTAAAAGCTGGAAATCATTGCATGTCTCTGGAGGGGGTTAACATGCCTATGGTTGCAAGGAACGAAAGCAAAAATGTTAACTGGGAAAATTATGCAATCAAGGGTTAAAATAGCCTTGAAGTAAATAAAAGCCCCAAAATTCTAACTTCTGGCTTGTGATGCAGAGCCAAGTGTGTTTGCCTTTGTGAGCCCAGGAGTGTTTCTGGTGAGCTTTGTTTGTTGTGGAAACTGCCATGATCAAAGTGGCGAGAATTAAAACGATCCATCATAATAATAGCCAAGCCTGTAGATGAACACCCCAGACTGAGCCTGGAACCTGAATTCTCACACTGAAGACAGACAAGCCAGCTGATAGCAGCTGGGAAGAAAGCGGGGTGGGGGGGGTAAGTCTCACTAAGCAGACGTGCGCAGCTGGGCTATGAAAACCTTGGCTGGGGAACTCTAGATGAGAATTCAGATTTGGTGAGAGGCAATGGTGAAGTGGAATGCCAGATTTGTGTAAGCTGGGGTTCTTGCAACACTAAGGTTGTGGTTTTCAGGTGTCAGTTTTTTAGAATGGAATTATTACTATTATAAGTGAGTGAAGCAGGCACTTTTAGTATCAAAGGATTTGGGGGTGGGGAAACTGCTAATTACAGTGAAGATCCTGTGCCAATTGCACTGGAGTGTCTAAAGCATGATGTCACCCTACTCCCCATATTAATTTTCAAATGTTAAAAATTTCTCATTATTATTAAAGGGAATTATCGAGCCCTAAGTAGTTGGCATGATTTTCAATTGTTTGCTCTCTTAGTCCTTTACTCAGGATGAGGATTAAAATGTTCTGATATTCTATCAAGTATGAAAGGACCTTGGCATCCCAACTGTTAAGTTAGAATGCCGAACCTCAGCATTCAAGGAATTATAAAACAAAAGGTTTGGATAAGATCCTGCAGAAGTCTGGTTCTGTTCAGATACTTTAGAGATGGGGAAACTGAAGCCAGGATAGCAGAAAGGACTTACTCAATGTTACAGTTGTCTGGTTTTCAGGACAATGCTTGCCTACTGGCATGCCAACGAACCCTCAGGAAACAGGCACTTGGCCTAGACTGATACCCACACTAAGTAGTATTACTCTCAGCACATCTGTAATTTGAAATGCTGCAAGGATATTACTGTATTTTAATTTTTTTAAATAAAACAATCCTGCTGTTTTTTCTTTTTCTTCTTGTGTATCTTGGCTTATCATTTTATCTCAATCCCTCCTAGGACACACTTCACCAGAACTCCCTTGGATAGTTTCAGGCAAATGGAGAATGAGGTTTCTGTACAGAACACAAGCACACCCAATACTGTGTCCAATGAGAAAACTTAATAATCAGAAGACCTTATGTTGAGTGCTTTACAAATTACAAAGCGCTGTCAACAAAAAGTTGCTGCCACCAATCCAGTGTCAATGGAAGTATCCAATCTGGGTTGCAGTAAAAGGAGGAAATTTCAGGTAAACAGTCCATAAAACAGTGCAGTAAAAGGAGAGAATTTATTCAGGTAAACATTTTGTAAAACAGTGAAACAGCTTCCAGAGAAAAACCAGAATTGCTCTCCCTGAGACAAAAGACCCACTTACACAGACAAAGTGCCTGCCCTGGTCCCTGATTGGCCCATTTTATGCAAATGAAGAATCCAAATTTGCATAGGTTGATTGGTTCACACAGCACTGTCCTGATTGGTCAGAAATTGAACATCATGTCTTGATTGGTTATTATGGAGTAGCTGAGTGGTGAGTAAAGATGCAAATTTGATTGGATGAAGCAGATATCAACCCGTTGGTCAAAATACAATTCCAGGGACTCCTTCATAAGAATTTGCTCAGCCAGCAGGAACACAGCACAGGAGGCTTGGCAGCCCAGTCTGTGCCTTTTCCCTGAAATGATGTGCGAGTGAGAGCCCCCTGTAAGCAGCACCTGCTAGAGTCTGATTATGAATTTGGGCCTAGTTCATCACAAGAAATTCTTTTTTGACAGGCATATTCCTTCTTGGGGTAATAGCACTGTGTAATCTCTTCTTCCATTAATCTCTACAAAGTCCTGTGAGGGAGGCAGAGCAGTTATTAGCATCATCCATCTTATGGATGCACAGAGTGAGACAGAGACCCGAACAGCTTGTGCAGGTCAAAGGCCTCAGACTCGCTGAGCAGGGACTCCTGGGAGCATCCATGCCGCAGCGCTGTCACGTTAAGCACCTCACCTATCCCACCAGTGGAGGCCCTGACTCCTGGATTTCCCAGGGCTCTTCTCAGAGCTCTAGACTGGGAATTTTAGAAAATTCTGAAAAAAGGCACAAGGAGCCTCTAGGTCCATTAGAAAGAAATGCTGGAGGATGCAGGGGTGGGTCAAGGCTGTCTAGAAGTTTTGCATTTACTTACTTATTTATTTATATTATTATTTTGCATTTGAAAAGATAAGAATTAGTGAGAGGTTTGAGTTTGCAGACTTCAGAGAGTAAATCCCAGGAAGAGGCTCCTGTTAGTCCTTTCTCAGGGCTCCAAGCAATTGCTTCCTCAGGAAAATGTTTGCCCTTTGCGTTTCTCTTTTATCTTCCTTGCTGGATCACCCTGCCCCTGAATGTCACGGAGTTTGGTCTTACTTGGCTTCCAGGCCCTGGGCCCCATTTAGCATTGAAATGGGGGAGATCCCATGGGCCTCCTGCTGAGAAGCCTGGGGGGTGGGGGTGGGGGTGGGGAAGAATAGGAAGGGGAAAGTGAGCCTGGCATCAAAGCAATAAAAGAAACCCTGGGGGGCTATTGGGCTGCCTCTTTCCTCTCTGCCAAGGCTTTACCCTAACTAATTTCCTGCCCAGGCCCTAACCCAGGCCCCACCCCCCTCCCCAATCCTCTCCTTTCACTAAAGTAGTGAACCCAGGAAAAGAAAACTGGGCCTCCCTGGGTTTCTGTTTATCTTTGGAAACCACTTATAGAACAAGAAGTGGGGCCCCAAATGTGGACCCTTCAGGAATGACTCCCACTTGCACCCCCTCACTCCAGAGGAGTTACCAAATGAGGCCAATTCATTCTCTGGAATGTAGCAGCCGGGGGAATGATGATTGATACTGACAGGGAAGCTTTCATGTAGCAATATCCCTAGCCACCGGCTGTGAGGCAAAGAGAAAGAACTCTCTGGAATTCACAACATTCCCCCTCCAATTAATCCCCGGCCACCCTGCTGTGTGTGAATGAGTTGTGCTGGGGATTCGTAGCTCTGATGCCGGGAGATTTGCTGATTCCTTTGAGCCCCCTGAGGAGAGGTGATATGGAGAGCAAATAATCAGCATGCAGCACTGAGGCGAGGTAATGAATTGGCTCTGCTGGGCCAGGCTTCACTATTTGTACACTTTTAGGAACCTCCGAAACTGGGTTTGCAGACAAAAACCTGGACTGAGTGGCCGTCAACCCGCAACCTTCTGTGAGCCTGGATCCCTGAGGCCTCTCTCACTAGTTTTAAGATCAGAGCCTTGTCTCAGAAAGGAGGAGCCAGAAATGATTGTCGGTGAAGAGTGACCAGAGCCCTGATTCTAAACCTCTTTCCTACCTCAGTCACACTGTCACTTCAACCAAGACTAGAATTTTATTTGCTGTTTGCTTTTGACCGAATTGTTGTTTTCGGTCTAAGTCCACTGCTGTTCAAAATGCTGTGCATTTTTCACTCATAGGTCCAGGTTCACCTCTGTGAAGCCTTTCCCAGTGGCAAGGATACACTGTGACTTCTCTGTGTTTTCAAAGCATTTGTGACAGTCTAATATGTGTTCTATTTCTTGAATATGAGATCTGTCTGTCTTTGTCCACTTCAGTGCCTCCCCTAGTGCCTGACTAGAAAATAAAAACTAATATTTATTGAGTGCTCTTCTATGTGCTGGGCACTCATAGTTAATATGCATTATCACATTTGGTGCTCACAGTGATCTCTGAAGTAAGTGCCATTCTTTGCTTTATTGTACAAAGAGGACAAAGAGACCTAGGAGTTCCTAACTGCTGTGGGGTCACAGACTGGAAATGGTAACTACTGAGCAGGTGGAGTTGGATTCCAACCAGGGTCTGTCCTGCACACAACCTCTGGTTCCCACACCCCTGGCCTTTGTTTAGGTTCTTGTTGCTTCACACCAGGAGTATCTGCCAGAGTTTCCTGCTTCCAAGCATGCGACCCTTATCCCGCTTTCACACTGCAACCAAGAGGATCTCTGAGACAACCGCACTGCTTACTCCCACACTTAAGCTCTTCAAAGATTCCTCACAGCACACAGAAGAAAATCCAAACTCTTGAGCTTATCACACAAGCCCATTTCTGGTCAGGCACCTGGAAAGAATTAACTAAAGGCCTAGGCAACAGTCCTATAACCTCGTGGATGAGTTCACCAGATAGGGCTGTGAAGGGAATGAGGACCTCTTTTTCTTAGACTCTGAGTCTACTTCCAGGCCTGGCTTCCTGAGGGCAGTTTCCATTCTGAAGCTGCCCCCATCTTGTCACTCTTGGCAGTTGTCACTACTTATTTATCTTCCTGAGTCCCTAGTCCTTTATTCAGGTGGATAGTATTAGATACAGATTTTACTTCTGATTTCACAGTATCTGAGGAGAATTCAGGATGAACACTCTGGTTTTTAAAGGTTGTTGTTGGGCATACTGGAATGGCTCAGCAGGTTAAGTGCTCACTTTGCAGCCCTGGGGACCGAGGATCGAATCCTGGCCCCGGCCTGTGCAGACCCAGATGCTGTACTGGGGCATGCTTCCCATGCAAGAGGCCCCCAGTTTAGTTCTCACCCCCTGGTTGAGGTCTTGGTTCGAGGGTGCATGCCTCCCATGCAAGAAGCTCCTGGCCCAGATCCTACCTTGCATGGCCCCCACCTACCTGTGTGGAAACAAACAATGTTGAAACTGATGATATAAAACTATGGAGACTGTTCTAGGCCCCTTCTCTCTGTCTCTCTCTGTCAAAAACAATAAAATAAAATAAATCTTTAAAAAAGAAAAAAGTTGTTGCCAGGGACCACAGGAAACTGGACAAAAACTATGATAACATCCTTAACTATAATATTTAATGTTCAGTGCATTTTCATAACATGCATGTGATGAATATAATATTTAATGTTCAGTGCACTTTCCTAACATGCATATTACCTTTTGTACACTAAATGTGGGTTTTCTAAATTAGCTGTCAAGTGAACCATTCAGGTTCTCCCGTGGGCTAGCCAGTTACTATTCAGTTTTAGCAGCATCATCTTTGTTTTCATAACAGTGTTACTACAGTTATTTAAGGAATTCATTATAAGATGTCCCTATTTTATAAAAACACATACAAAACAGAAATATTCAACATTCCATCAGCTATATTTATTGAGATGCTGTTATAAGTGTGGAGAGAACTGTGGCGAACAGGACAGTCAAGGTCCCTGCATTATGTGGCGTATGTCAGGAGGGCTGAGAAGGACAATACAAAGAAATCCATAAGATCTTTGTTAATAGCATAAGGAAATAAAGCAGGGTGAAGTGATAGAAAAATATTTGGGATGACTTTCGATTTGTTAGAGGAAGAGCTTTCCAAATACATGACATATGATCAGAGACCTGAATGGTAGAGTCCATCCATGCAATGATAGAAAATGGAGCATTTCAGTCAAGTGCCAAGGTCCTGTGGTAGAGAGAAGCTTGCTACCTTTTTTGAAGACACAAAATGGAGCCTTAGAAGGGCTGGGGTATTTTGAGGGATCAGAGGGTAGGATGAGAAATGAGGGAGAAGATATGAGCTAACAGATCTTTGGGATCTTGTAGGCTAACAGTTTTTAAACTCTTTACACGTGACCCAAGGTAAGAAATATATTTTATATATATTTCTTGCTGACAGAGTGGTTTCATCTAATAATCCTTATCCTTACTACATATCACAAACTTTGATATCCTCTGTTTTATTTTATTTATTTTTAAAAAGATTTATTTTATTGTTTGACAGAAGGTGAGACAGAGGGAGATAGAGAAGCAGGGAGGGCCCAAAATCATCTCCATAGCTGCTGTACATATTAGTTGTGACATAGTTTCATTCCACACAGGTGGGTGTGGGGTCATATGGAACAAAAACCAAACTGGGGGCAGTCCAGCATATGGGTTTGCAAGGAACAGGGCTGGATTTGATCCCTGGACCTCACATTTGCAAGGCAAGTGCTCAGCTTGTTGAACTATCCTGGCATCTCCCTCTATTGTATTTTAAAATGCTGATTCTTACTCACCACATTGGTTTAATAACAGTGCAAACAGTTTGGTTTGGAAAGCTCTGTCCTAGGCCACAGTAAAGAGTTTGGATCTATTTTTAGTATAATTGGAAACCACAAGAAGATTTTAAGCACAGGAGAAATGTGATCTGATTTACCTTTTTAAAAATGTATTTTGACTACAATCTAGAGAGCAGATTGTATGAAGATGGATGAGAATAGCAGCAAGAAGACACATTTGTGAGCTGTTGGATTTCATTTGGAGGAGAAATGATGGTGGCTTAGACTAGAATGGTAAAAGAAGAGATTGAGAAGAGCATATGAATACTATAAATTTTGGAGGTAAAGACAACATTGGATGTAAGGTGTGAAAATAAAAGAGGGCACCAATAGTTGACTGTTTTTAGCAAAGAATGATGTAGTCAGTTGCTGAAATGAAAAATTGGGGCATGATCAAGCTTGCAAGAATGGGGATATCAGATTTAAAATTGAAATAAATATTTCAAGTGAAACAAATATTTCAAACTTAGGGTATTTACACTTACTACACATCTTATTGAACATGTTAGATAAGGAGTTAGACATAACAGTAAGGGAACTTTGGTGAAAGATGAGGGTTGGTGCTGAAGCTATAAGAGGCAGTAGTACATGGATATTATTTAAATCCTAGCACTACAGGTATTTACCCAGTGAGAATGTGGGTCTCGAGAATAACATTGGGCTTAGGACTATTTCTGGACCCACAGCAACATGAATAGGTCTAATAGAGGAAAAGTACATCTGTTCCTGCAACAAAATGGAATAAGAAAAATCATTAGATAACATTGAAAGTCTCAAATAGTCATTCATTGGATTTAAGGTGTATAACTGTGTCTTAAATTACTGAAGAATTAAATCTAAGAATATATGTGACATGCTGGTGGTACATCATCTAAAATATAATTAGGAATTTTATAAAACATTTAGCTTTCTGGGGATAGAACATCTCTCAAAGGTTCTGCTTGATCTATTGTTGAACTTTTTTACCCATCCAACTTTGTTGCTGGTTTTCTTTAGGAATTCTTTACAAAAATGGAGGACTTACTCTTTGACTCTATTTTGAAGCAGTGCTCTTACTCTCACATTTATGTTAGATATTCTAGCTGAGTTTATACTCTCATTCAATTTAATTTTTCTTCCTGGTGCTAAAACACATCCATATTTAATTTTCTTGGAAAGGAGACCTCACCCTTGATCTTCCATCTTTCTGCCCCTTCTAGTCAAATAGGGTGTCAGGATGACTTAACTGTATAAGCCATTCTGGGAAACAGATGACTCTTCACTCACCCTTTCTTTCCTCCCTCTCTCCTACCCTTTCTCTCTTCCTTCTTTCCTTCCTTCCTTCCTTTCTTCCTTCATTCCTTCCTTCCTTTTTTTTTTCCCTTTTCTCTTTCTCAATAGCAGTGGTTTTCTTAAAAGCCCCAAAGAGAATATAAGCAATGGAAATATATCCTTTTCTTTCTTTGTAGGGTCCCAACAACAATTTCCTGAAATCATAGAGCTCCACAAATCATTACTGAGATGGATTCATTTCCTCTTTAAGGAGACTTTAGGCAAGAGAAATCTCTAATGTGAATGAGACAGTTGTTTACTCAGAGAGGGCAAATTAAGATTATTCCCTGTGACAAGATCACTGACAGGATTTCACCCTAGAGTAGTGGAGAGCCAGAGAGCTCATATGGATTACCTCTTAAACAGAATCACATTTCATTAGTTAATCAGGAAATATGATATACCTAATAATCTAAATACTAAAAATACATTTTTTTTCAAAAGGCAATATAATGTAGTTTAAATAATACTCATTTTGGAATCAGAAAACTTTAATTCTATCTCTGTTATACTTTTTACCAGCTATTAATATAAGCCTTGCATAAAAATAAGTAATATAATTTCTCTGAGCCTCAGATTCTTCATCAATTAATTGGGCAAAAATCTTATTCATAGGTTTGTTTTGAAGATTAAATGGAAACAACCTACAGAACACCTAGAACCTGGCAATACTTGCCATATGGTAGGCTCTAAATAAGAGAAATAGTTATTATGATTATACATTTGCCTAATTTTTAAAGATTTATTTTATTGTTTTTTTTACAGAAAGAGAGAGACAGAGAGAAGGGGGAGGGCCCAGAGCAGTCTCCATAGTTGTATGTCATCAGTTTTTGACATGGTTTCGTAGTACATAGGTGCCTGAGAGCTGCACAAGCTGGGAACTGGGTTGGGGGCCTCCTGCATGGGAAGCATGCTCCATCGAGCCAAGGTTCGAACCCGGGGCCAAGAACCGACCTGGGGGCCTCCTGCATGGGAAGCACACCTCAGGTCAACATATGGGTCCTCATGGGCCGGGGTCAGGTTTTGATCCTTGGTCCCCAGGGCTGCAAAGCAAAGTTTAACCTCCTGAACCATCCCAGCTTCCCCACATTTGCTTACTTTTGATGACAAAGGTAAAAGTCTGGGTCAGATATGGTTTCCAATCCTAGAAATGCTGATGAGAGGTCTGACTGCCACTAAAATGGAACCATAGCATGTGTTTAAGGGCTAAGTAAAATGGATTTTGTAATATATGGTCATACTTTGGATGGCTTCTCAGAAATTCAAATCTGTTACGTACCTAAGAAAATGAAAAAGCTAAACATTTCTGCCACTTGGCATAATGGCTTAGATTCTTTTGGGTCAATATATAATAATTTGTCCTCTTGGTTCTTATGTATTTAATAGCAGTTAGGTCTTGCCCACAACTCATTTCTTTATCACTTCATCATAGGATGCCTTCCCAAATTTGCATAGCACAGAGCAGAGAATAAACATGAGTAAGACATCTTATTTATAGAAATGGAATCTGCATAATTGAAACTGAGATTTATTCATTCTTCCATTCACTCAATAAATATTTACTGAGCTCTGTGTACTGTGAATATGAATATACAGACATTGCATCTTGACAGTGATAAGACAGAACTCTGCCTCATGTGGGGTCAAACCATAAATAAATACATTAATAGAAAGATAATTACAGGTTGTTATAAGTGTGATGCAGAAAGTAAGCACAGTGCTGTGACAGGGACCAAGAGTATTTAGACAGGACCTTTTAGAAGAACTGGTATTCAAGATGAGACCAAAGGCCAGCCAAGTGAAGAAGAGTCAAAAGAGAAGCTTTCCAGACAGCAAGGGTGCTGAGGTGGAAAGAACTGAGAAAGTTTTAAAAACTTCTAGAAAGTCAGAATGACTGGAGTACAATGGAAGAAAGAAGGCAAGAACCACATTGCACAAGGTTTTATAATCACAATGAGCTATTTGAAGAACTTTTAAGTTTATGGGAAGACATTGAAGGCTTTGAAATAGGGGAGAGACACAAATGGGTTTTCATTTTATAAAAAATTATTGTAGAGAGAACCAATGGGAGAGGGGCGAGAGTGGGTGCAATGGGAATGCTATGAGGTGGCATAGATGAAGATGGGTAGTGGCTTAGAACAGTGAGAAATGAAGAGTTTCAGAAGATATTTTGGAGGCAGAGCCAATAGTTCTTGCTGAGAGATCATGAGGAGTAAGTAAGAGAAAGGAAAGAATCATGTAGTGTTTTTTGTTTTTGTTTGTTTGTTTTGCTTTAGCAACTGTTCTGGTACTTCTGTCATTTTCAGAGAAACATAAGACTATGATATGATCAGTTTAGGTGTTGGGTGATGAGGGGATTAATATTTCTTCTTTGAAAATACTGTTTACCAGTAAGATGTCAACAAGACAAGCAAGAAGATATTTCTAAAATTCAGTTGGATAAAGAAGAAAGTTTAGAGCTCAGAGGAGATGGCTAAGTTGGAGATGGAAGTTTTAGTCTTCAGAAACTGTTTTTTTTTAAGATTTATTTTATTGTTTTTGACAGAGAGAGACAGGGACAGACAGAGACAGAGAGAGATAGAGAGAATGGGGAGGGCCCAGAGCAGTCTCTATAGTTGTACGTCATCAGTTTGACTTGGTTTCATTCCACACAGACGGGCTAGGGCCGTGTAGGGCCAGAACAAGGCTGGGGACCTCCTGCATGGGAAGCATGCCCCAGTTCAGCATATGGGTCTGCACAGGCTAGGACTGGGATTCAATCCTTGGTCCCCGGGGCTGCAAAGTGATCGCTTATCTCTCTGAGCCATCCCAGCCTCCCCCAGAAGCTATTTTGTACCTTAAATCCTTACTCCTTACTCTTGGAAACTGGGATTTTAAGTGAAGCAACATATAAGAAGACCAATTTACCATAGACCCAAAACGCTTCTAGTAAACACTTAAATAAGTGTGAGCTATACATACATTTAAGAAAGATAATAAAAACAAGTAAGGTAATGATTTTACAACCTGTTCTTTCCAGTTTAGGGTTGAGGGTTGCCTAACCCTCTCTGGCAGCTCAGGGCACAAGGTGGGAACCAACCCCGGAAAGGGTGCCTGCCCTTCCATCACAAGGCACGTGCACACGCACACACACTCTCTCAGACTGGGACACTATAGACATACCAGTTCACCCAATGTGTACATGTTTGTGATGAAGGAGGAAACTAAAGTACCCATAAGAATCCCACACATACATGAAAAGAACATGTGAAATCCGCATAGACCCTGGATAGGAACCAATTTTTTTCCCTCATCAGCATTATAAAGAAACATGTTGAATAAAATGATGTTTTGCAAGGAGCTTCTGCATTTAAATCTAAGGGGATGGGTAAAATTATATAAGGAGAGAAAGAAGAAAAAAGGGCCCATAATTTGTCCTTGGTGATTCCAAAATTAAGATGACTATAGAGGAAAACAAACTAGCATAGTAAACCAAAAAGCCATGGTCTTCAGGTAGGAGGAAAATCATGTGATGACTATATGGGTGGGGGGCAGGGGGGGTGCCCTAGGAGAGGTAAGTGTTGTAGGACTGAAGGAGTAGTAGTTCATAGTATCGGGACCCATTTGTAACCCCCAAACTTCTTTATTTGATAGTCAACAACGCTCATCGGGGCAAAATTGGTCTTGGTTAAAATTTTACCAATATCAGATGGATAATTTGTTTAACTTCTTTTAAAAGTCAATATGGGAACTTTATTATTTAAAAAATTTCAGCTTTATTGAGGTACCGTTGAATTATTTAACTTTTCTGAGTGTTAGTTTTCTCTAAAATAGGGGCAAAACATGCACTTCATAGCATTTGTAAATATTAAATAAGATAATTTACATAAACTAGTAAAGAATACTAGCTATACAGTGCTCTTGGTAATTTGCTGTTATTATTATGAAATAGCATTATATTTAGAAATCAAAAGTTCCACATTCTGGTATAGATCTTGCATCTAAAATTTATTTCCTTTGGCAAATAATCATTTAAAAATTCACATTCCTTACCAGTAAAATGGGGCCAATTCTCATTCTATATTCCTTTCTCTGAGGATTGTCTGAAGAATTAAATGGTGTAGTGAATAAGAGAGGGCTTGATAAGCCATGTAGTGCTAAGGAGGTATGAGGACTTTCTATTTGTCAGGTAGAATTTCTGTTTATGTAGCTTTCAAATCAGATTATACTTTAACAGTGCTAGTAATATGTTTGAGGAAGGCAATAAGCAAAACTTTGAGAAATGAAGGTTTGAAGCTATGCTCAAGGTTTATCAGATTTAAGGTTCAGCACTGTTTACTTTCTTTTGGAAGGATCCACAAATATCAAGATATTAATGCAAAGAGAGGAAACAGTTTCTGAGGACATGGAGTAACTTCCTAAGATACCCAATTCAGTGTAGATGTTCAAGGCTTAGCCTCTGATGAACCGATAATACCCAGACAGCATAATCCAGAGAAAGAGCAATGCTTCTCATCCCAGCTGTGACTATGTTTCCTTAGCTCTCCTTGAGTTAGAAAGAAGCAGGTAGATTGGGAAAAGGGGAGTGAAGTAGAGGAACACAGGAGGGAAATAGACTGATGCATGGGGAAGAAAGGGAAATGAAAGTCTTCACTGGCATGAAGGATGCTGGAGTAAAGAGATGTTGAAGAAAAAGGGTGCTTAAGTGCCTCTAGACCAGGTGTGTCAAACTTGTGGCCCGCGGGCTGCATGCGGCCCCCGAGGTAATTTTTTGTGGCCCACGATGCTCTGAAATAAAATGAAAATAGAAAAAATTGTTATGAAGAAAATAGCGCTTAGGGGAGATTGAGGCAATACCGTACACACAATCCCCTCATTAACCCTTTAACTAAGGAAGATGAGTATACACGTGGTCCAGTGCCTTTCCTGAGGGCCTGTGGGCGTGTATAAACGCGCTGACTCAGTTCCGGCGACGTTTGTAAATGTGATGTGGCCCGCGTGAATCTTGCCTGTTGCACCAAATTGCCCGTGTTTTAATTGAGTTTGACACCTCTGCTGTAGACCAATCACAAAATGTTTGCTCACAAAGAAATGAATGTTAGAGAGGTAAAATGACTAACTCAAGGTGACTCATAAAGGTTGATACTTTAGCAATCACTGGTGATTTTCCATGGTGTTGAAAAAATACCTACAAATCTGATGTTATCTTGACATTTCTCCCTGTCTCTCATACTCACGTCCATCCGTAAACAAATTCTTTTGAATCTAGTTTAAAATATACCAGAACTGACCACTCCTCATCACCTGCACCACTACCATCCTAGGCAAGCCACCCTCATGTCTTCCCTTAGTTAGTGAATGGTGATGTTTTCTCCTTGTCCCAGGGCCAGTCTCTCCACACAGCAGCAAGTCATCTTTTGCAAAAATTTAGAATTCTACTGTTACTTCTGGGCTTAGTACATCCTCTGGCTTCCTAGCTCTGAGTGAGATTTAAGAGTTAGCCATCACCTATGAAGTCCTGAATAAACCTGCCTCTCCATGTTCTTTTCATTTCATATCCTACCACCCCCTCTCTCATTCCATTGCAGTTGCATAATCTCTGATATTCCTTTGACAAAACCATCATGCCTGTGTACTTGGTGGGTCCCTCTGACTGAAACATTCTACTTTGAGATATCTACATGGTTCCTCCCTCAACCCTTCAGTTCTACTCAAGGGTCCACTTAGACCACTTTCCCTACCAGCTTCGTAAAATTAGCACATGCATAATCATCATCTCAGACCTCTACTTCACTTTATTTTGCTCCTAGTATTGTCGTCTTTGTATGTGTTTCATACTTAGTTATTATCTTTCTCCATTCACTGGAATATAAATTCTATAAGAACAGAGATTTGGGGAAGCCGGGATGGCTCAGTGGATTGAGCACTGACTTTGCAGCCCTGGGGACCGAGGATCAAAACCAGTCCCTGGCCCATGTGAACCCATATGCTGAACTGGGGTGTTTCCCGTGCAGGGGGCCCCCAGTTCAGTTCTTGCCCCCCTGCATGCAACTGTGGAGGCTGTTCTGTGCCCTCCCCTTTCTCATTATCTGTCTCTGTCTCTTTGTCTCTGTCAAAAACAATAAAGAAATCTTAAAAAAATTAAAGAGATTTGTTTATATTTTCAATCTTTTATTTATAAAAGCTAGTATATTTTAGTCATTGAATAAATGTTTGTTGTATGAATAAATACATCAATCAAAATTTGATTTTTCAGAGCAAAGCAGCAAAGACATTAGGAGTTTTAAAAAGATGTGGTAATGACTCTTAATTCTGTCATTTACTGATTGTGAGCATTCAGGCATATTATCGGTCTCAGTGTTTCCAGTCTGTTATATGGGGATAATACTTGATTACATTCCTCATAGAGTTGTGAGGATTAAAGGAGTCATTGAATTTAACTGCAACCAGGTCAAGAGAATGAACATTTATTGAGCACCCTCTGTGAACTGAACCCTTTATATAATATCATTTTCTTACGACTCTTGTAAGACATATATCATTTCCCTAATTTAACTGGGTTCAATCTGAAGCTCAGAGAGCTGTTACTTCAAACAGTAAGTGGTAGAGTTAGAATTTTCACCCAGTTATCTGTGGCCCTTAAGTTCATGTCTTCCCCACAATGGGCTACCTTCAGATATTGGTTGTTATTTCTGGGACGGCATCAGAAGCCAAATGTTTAAGCCAGTTTTGCATATTTAGTTGTCATCAAACCTTGATAAGAGAACAACAGTGTGAAAAAAGATTTTAGCTGGTGAAACTTATCTTTATTGTGGTACACTCTTACAAAGAAAACTGTAGCTAACTTTCTTGAGAGAGATGTAGCCAACCTACAGTGTCGGTAATGGCTTCCTGTCTGCCTGACCAGTAGTCATGACTCATTTCAAAGCCATTCTGGAGCTTTTGGTGGCTGCTTTTACCTCCACTCTTCAGCAGATATGGGGGCTGCCATTTATGGAAGAAATGCTCTCTACTTTGTAGGCTTCCTTCATGTTCGGTGAAATGGAGGGAAGGAGGGCCAGGTCAAAGCAAAATTCCTGAGCAAAATTCCAAAGCAAAATTCTTCTTACCTAGTCCTTTCTAATGCACATTGTGTTTACTGCCCAAGGGCCAGGGAATTTAATTTTTAGCTTTTCTATGTCCCAAAAACATTCTTAGTGGATGGTATCTTCTTGCTTTCATGTTTTTTTTTGGCCATTTGGGTCCAGGTGATTCCTTATCTGTCTCAAAGGAATGCTACTGATTCTGATAGAAAGCTTCATAAATGTAGATCTCTATCTAGCTAGTCTTATATTCACTTGGTTGAATTATGGGGAAAAGTGCTTTTTTAACACAATAAATTGCTTTAACAAGAAGGGTTTCCCATTTGTTTCTCAGCTTAGGTGGAATGGCAAGTCTGGTCAAGTAAATAGATTTCTTAGAAAATCAGTTCTCACACTTTACATGTGCATGGTATTTTTAGTGGCACAACTTTAAAAGAATAAGACTCATCTAACAACAGTAAAAAAGTTAGTCCTCGTTATTGATTAGTCTGAACTATAAAAAACAATATTGTCTCACATTTTAATTTGTTTATCAGTATTCCTTTGATCTCCCAGTAACACTGTTGCTGTCTGATAGGAACCTTGACTATCTTAACTACTCTTTCTTATATATGCAGAAAACAATGTCCTCAAGTATTCCAGTAAATACTTCTTTTTCTTTGGCTTCTTGCTTGAATCTGTGATGCAATCCTTTCTGGTTCACAGCAGGTTTCGCTCTGCCTTATTTCTTGTTGCAGAAACCAATGAATGCAATGCTTAATAACAAAAATGTATTGGGCATATTGATAAAAAATTAATAACACATCCAAAAATTTTTTGGATACATATGTGTTCTGTGTCATACTATATGTAAGCCATTGGTCAGGACAAATGTAGTTCAAGATTCTGACTTACTCCCTTCTCTTTTATTTCTCTTTTCTACATATGACTGCATTTACATTCTGCTCTTGCCAAAGTAGTTGTTTTTTTCATTTTTTAAGATTTATTTTATTGTTTGAGAGAATGGGGAGGACTCAGAGTAATGTCCATAGTTGTACATCATTAGTTTCAACATAGTTTTATTCCACACAGATGGACTTGGAGCCACGTGGGGTGGGAACTGAACCCGGGCCTCCCACATGGGTAGTACGCCCCAGTTCAGCATATGGGCCTGCATGGCTGGGGTTAGGATTTGAACCCTGGAACTCACATTGCATGGCAAGTGCTCAACCTACTGAGCTATCTCGGCAATCCCTGAGTTTTTTTTGTTTGTTTCCCCTCTCAAAATACCAATATTCCTTTTCTCTGCATCAAATGACCTCACAAAACAGTAATATCTAAACATAATTCTGGTTCTCAATAAGAAAAATCCAGTTTGGAGAAATTACACTAGTGGAAAAAAAAAATGGGTTTGATCTCCAGCTACTTGGTAATTGGGTAATGTGGGTCTGAACTCTCATTACTTCCTCTGTAAAACAGAGATGATAATGTTACCTATTTGAGAAGATTAGATGAGGTGATATACAGAGCATATGTGGCACAGAGCACAGTGCTTAGTCATTATAAATTTCCTTTCCTTTGTGGCCCTCTCCTCTTGGGTACCTCTGTGTGTCTACTGGCACTACTGTCTGAAGCACTTAGGTCAGGTCTAAAGGATGGATGACTCGGGATTGACAGCTCACTAAAAAGCAAGTGTTGGAGGAGGACTTCCTAAAGTGGAGAAGAGGTGCATGTTAACTCTGTTCTTCATAGGACATTTAAACATAGCTCCCTCCTTGCCCTTCCCCAGGAAAACTTCAGTAGTTTCATTCTCTTAGTACTACATGGCAGGGATAGGAAAGAAGAAGAGCAAGGTGGGGAAAGAGGGGTAAGAGCCAATAAAAATGTATGTTACCAATCTGGTCATATGTGGTATCAAGCGAAACTCTTAACTTGTCTCATTGGACTGTCTTCTGAGAGACTATGAAAACATGCTTTTCAAGTCAGTTCTTCGTGAGGAGGAAGGAAGGAGAATTTATGCATTAGCTCCTATTATTCATTGCCCAACTATTTGCTCCTTAGAACATTAATTAGTTTATGCTTCTGGGTTGTGCATATGTGGAATCGTATGAGGTCCCACATAAGCTCATCCCTCAGAATCAACGGGATCATATGCCTAGAATGGACATGTGAAGATTCTGTTAGGTTGTTCCTCTATGATGTTAGAGTTCAACCAGAGTTTGTCCACATGGTGACTGTTGGTATTGAAACAAGTGTGTCAATGACAGAAGCATGTGAGGTCAAGAGAATCTGAAGCAATCAAAATATAAGTGCTATATGATACAGTTCAGCCCTTGCACAACTCAGGTACTCAGTATATCTGGCTGCCATATTCCATATTACAACGAGACCTTTTATTTTATTTATTTATTTTTTTGTGAGGATAGCATGTTATTAGCTACAGTTGATCTCAAGGTTATACATAGCTATCTATCATCTTTATTTCCATCTTTTCTAGAATTCCCTCACTTTCAGTTTGTTTACTTGATGGAGAGACATGGACCCTCATCTCTGAGGGAATACACCATAGTTTTCTTGCTGTTGTAATGCTGTGGTTGCTACAATTGTTCCTTTGCTAAGCATAAAGCCTCAGAGAATTCCTGACACATCCATTTTTATCCCCTTTCTATAGTAGTGATTCTTGGTTATTTCCCATGATAATTAGGATCAATTACCCCTGATAAGACATTGACACCTTTCTTTGCTTGTTGGCTCATGACCTAAAAAGTTTAAAGTGAGCAGGCAGGTCATAGCTTCAAGTTCAGTAAAGATCTTTCTGTGTCATCATAGAAGAATTCTACTCTACTCATCTGATCCCCTGAAACCACAATCTCTAATCATGTAGGACCTAAGATTGGAAAGTACAAATTCTGTATTTTAAAAATTATGGTGGGAGAGCTCAGTTCTATTTTGACCCTTTGTTCCCAGGACCCAACCCATGTATTCTTCCTATTTAGGACAAAGCATCATTGTATATTGCCATTTGTCAACACACATTTTGCATCCTAGAGGATAACAACCATTTCTAAGCTGGTGCCTTAGCTAAACCTTTAGAAGGGCTTTAGACAGCTTTTCTTAGAGAGAATGTACATAAGATAAATGGTACTTACTGTAGATGTGCATTCATTGCAGCACTTCCTTTGGCATAAATAGGGATCTTGCTCCAAGGAAGTGTTGTATGGGACACAATGCTGATAAGTCAGACATTCTGTGTACCAAAGAACAGTGGTGTAGAGGAAAATGCAAGGGAAGGTCAACTAACATCATAAGTAGATCTCTATTGCACTAAGAACAAATCACTACTCTTCTCATGGTAGGTGTGTTCCATTATATAATAATTGAGGTATTGCTAAACTTGAGTTTGTTATAGGGGATGGTATCATATCGAGGGCTCAGATTTGGTCTCCTCTCCTGGGGAACTAGATATTCACTATGACACTTGTTATATAAGTCCTTGTGAAAAGAAACCCATCTGTTAGACCAGTCCAGTGTGTCCTTTCTCTTACCATGTGGCCATTCTGTTGATTAGTCCATTTCATTAGCCTTTGGATTGCTAAAGAAAGGAGCAGGATGACATCCATAGAGAGAGTCGTTTTGACTCCTTAATTATTGAGAGCTTCCTCTGAAGCAAGACACAAAGATCTGTACACTGTGTGCCAACTCCTGTAGATTTGTTTATGTACCTCTTCCCCAGAACTAGTTCTCCTAAATCTTTCAGTGATATTACTTTTCACCGCCCCCAATAATTAGCCAAGTCATGTATCACTTACCAAAAGTCTAAGTACCTCAAGTTGCACCCTCCTCCATTAGAACAGGATAACCAAGTATAGTGCTAACAACTCTGCCCAGTGAGAAGATTTTTCTTCACTATTGTCTTTTAGAAATATGCCTCAGTGGAAATAGAGTGACAGCTGTCTATGTTCAGTCAGCACCAACATATTAGCACCAAAACAGCACCAACACATCTGTGAACTAAGTCCAAGTTCTTTCCTCCTTTGACAATTTGTTGTAGGAACCTTCCATATGGGATATAGGTTTGAAGTTTAGAAGAGGTGACTTTGGAGTCTGAGATACCTATTTATGCAAATTATTTTTGTATTCTTGAATTATTCGAACCAAATTCCCAATATACTGCTTCTGTAGAACAATGGATTGTATTGCTTCTGCTGGCATTTATAACACATTGGTGAAACAATATCTAGCATATGATGGTCAGCTCTACTCACATTGTTCTTCATGTCAGTACTCAGTCCCTCCCAGTATGTAGCAGAATGTTAGGTGTTGATTTTTAAACAAAGAGTTGTTTTCTACTACAAAAGTCACAGCCCTACTCAAACCCTAAGTGACTATGTAGCGATTCTCCTCTTGAGGCTTGCCTGGTTCTTCACCTAGCATTCGCATCTGCCACTGCTCTTTAGTTTACAGCCTGAGTGGGAGGGCAGGTAGATCCACAGCCTCAACTTGCTGCAAATCTCTCCCTTGCTTTGGGTTCCATGTGACACTGACAACCTTCTCAGTCACCCGATAAGTGGGTTGAATCAGGGCTTCAAAGTGCAGGGTATGTGGCCTCCAAAACCCAAAGAGGATAACTTAATGCTCAGAGGTGCAACTCTATCTTAATGGAGGGAGGTACAAGACTCAACAACTTGTTCTTATCTTAGAGATGTGTTGTTCAATAGAGTAGCCACTTACCCCATGTAGATGTGTGTGTGTATAAGTGTGTATGTGTGTGTACTCAATTTCATAGCCAAATTTCAAGTGCTCCAAAGCTACATGTAGCTAGTGGCTATTCTAATTGACAGCAGAGATATATAATATTTTAGTCATAGCAGAAAGTTTTAAGATTTGACCGCAAGTCCATCTGATGCTAAATCCCACACCTTTCTACGTCAGCAAGATACAGAGAATCTAGGTCAAGGCTGATGCTTTCCTGTATTGTGTCCAAGGGAAACATGAGTTCGCCAATCAGATTTTTGTACAACTAAGTTTTGGCTTATGCAGTGTGATTATAAATTATCTTTGCTTCTCAACAAATGAAAAAGGTATTTTATTTAAAAGCCGGGTATGCTGTGGCAACTCCTCCCATCTGACCTTTCTTCCTGGGCTGCAGTGGACTCAGAAAGCGGTTTTCTTTTTGAAGAAAGTTTTCATACAGCTCAGAAATATTATGCACTTCCGAAGAAATAGGTTGCTCAAATTCTGCAGCAGACAGCAGAATTGCTCTGAATGCTGCAGATCCGCATTTCCGTCTGCATTCTCTGAAAAGCAAGGATCATTGTCCTCACAGAATGCAGTTAAATGGCAGCTGGAGCATGAATGGACAGGAAAAAAACACTCTCCCCCTCTAATAACACCACTTAGGGCAGACAGGCGAGGTTCTCTTCTGAATGTGATAGAGACATGCTGTTATGATAACAGTAATTATTATACATTAGTTAAAATCCCATTTAGGGAGTGTTATATGCTACTGTTTTAAAAGAGCTTTGCTAACCTTCCAAGTTGGAGGGAGAAATTAATTAGTGTCAATGGAAGGATCTCCAAGATAAAAACAAATTAAGCCTCCTTATCCAGACTTGCCTGGGTATCCTTGGGTTGCTACTTTCTTTGTGACAGACAGTGTTTGGTTTGATCTATTCTCATTGAAAAGAGAGAAAGGGAATATACATTTGCTAAAGGGCATCTGATTGGCCAGGAACCATGGCAGGTATTTTAAAAGAAGACAGCTTTGGACCAGAATTTCCCATTGTTCCCGCCCAGCCCACTGGAGAACACTGCTAGACTGAGGCATTTGTACTCCAGGACTATGTGTGTGACATAGATCGATTCATCTCTTTTACATGGCTTCTCCTAAACCACAAGCAAAAGGAAACATGAGATTAACTAACACACACACACTTCAGTTTGTTACTTTTAAGCTCTTCTGTGAATACTAAGGACATTTGTTTCAGGATTGCTGGCTTGGAGGATATTTAAAAAATATGGCAGGTCCACATCCAACCTACATACATATATGTCAATACATTTTGAGTTTTTAAATCTTCATGAGATTTATTATGTAAATACATTCACAAATAATAAATCTTATGGCATGCGCTTAAGTTTAGTTTCCAAAAATTTATGCAACTATAGATCAAATCTTTGTCTAGTCCACATATAATATTTCAATTGGTTTTTACTAACTGTATAACTGTAGACTAAATATGTAACCTCTCTGACGCTATTTTTCTGACCATAAGGTAAGCATAACAAGATTTGTTTCATAGGATTCCTATGAGGATAAAATGAGATAATGTATAAACACACTTAGCGACTTTCCTTTCAGGGCAAGATCAGGATAACAGAAACCAGACTTACACTCCTGACTGAAACAAACAAAAATAGGCTAAAATATATCAAGCAACAGTTTTTAAGAAATTAGGGAACAGGCAACAAAGGACAGTGATTCCCAAGAGATGGGAAACAAATGAGGTGAGTCCTGCCATCACCCCAGTTTACTGGCTTTAAATAGTTACCAGGCAGCGAAGCAAGGACACAAAATAAGCTTTAGAGCAGAGAGTATTACCAGAAATAACAAATGCCATTTCATAATGATAGAGACGTTATTCTATCAAGAGGACATAACATTTTTAAACACCTCTGCACCTAATAGCTGAGCTTTAAAATACACCAACCCAAAACTGACACAACTACAAGAAGAAATGGATCAATCAACAGGGAAGTTTCTTAAACAACTTTAAATTTTGAATGGGATAAAAAATTAGTCAATAATATGACAAATTAGAAAATTCAAATTATTTTATAACTAATGCTATAAAAATCAATGTAAAAATGAGTGAAAGGGAAGCTGGGATGGCTCTGCGGGTTAAACACTCACTTTGCAGTCCAGGGGACCAAGGATCAAATCTTGGTCCTGGCCTGTGAGGACCCAAATGATGAAGTGGAGTGCGCTTCCCATACAGGAGGCCCCCAGCCCAGTTCCTGCCCTGTGTGGCCCCCACCCACCTGTGTGAAATGAAACCATGTTGAAAACTGATGATGTACAACTATGAAGACTGCTCTGGGCCCTCCTCCTCTCTCTCTCTCTCTCTCTCTCTCTCTCTCTCTCTCTCTCTGTCTGTCACCTTTTCTCAGACAATAAAAATGAATCTTAAAAAATCTAAAGGGATGGTATATTGGTCAGAACAAGCTATTATTTAGCATTCAGTGCTTTAATGCAACAAACATTTCTTTTTCTTTCATGTGGCAATCCAATAGCATTCTACAGAAGGGTTCTGCTCCATCTGGCCTTTCAGGAATACAGGTTTCTTTTGTCTTGGGACTGTGCTCTGCTCTGTACCTTCCAAATTTTGTCTACATAGCTAATGAATGGGAAAGGAGAACCAGAAATGCATGAAGATTTCTATGTTTTAGGCCAAGATATGGCTCTGGCTACTTCAGTTCACATTCCATTGATAGAAATTTAGACACATGACTTCAATTAACTGTAGGATATGGCTCAGCCATATGCCTAATCTATTTAGAGATGCTCAGGGAACCAAATTGCTTTGTTGAACATGGAACCTAACTTCCAATTTATTTTCTAAGTGAATTCAGATGTGGTAATAAATGCTTATAGAAAGAATTTGAATTGGAGTCAAATATGATTATTTTCTAACACCATCAAATGGAAATAAAACATTATACAAAGATATAAAAAGGTTTAATACTTTATTAGAATGTTAGAGGAGGACACAGAAGTCTTAAAAAAACATCTAATTCAGTCTCCTAATTTGAAGCTGAGTGAACTGAAATCAAAAGAGGCTGAATTATGTGTCCAAATCTATGTAGATGATTAGTAAAAACTAATTGGTGTTACTTCCTGTTTTTAAATTACCAGTGAGAATTTAACACATCAAGATAAAACGTCTTAATGTCATACTTTCAAAGTCTCAGAACAATTAAACAGTTTAGAAATCTAGTAAGTCTTTAAATAGTACAGTTGCATAAAGAAACCTCACTTTTATTTTTGATGAACATTTTGCGGTTTACCTCTGATGATGTAGGAGCCTGCTGAGAAGTGTCTGCTACCCACGGACTAATGAATTGGTTTGTAATAGCTGCCAACCTGGGTCTCCTTTAAGAGATAGTAGATCAGTGCTCTTGGTCTTCATAATTGCATATGTAAATCAAGTCAGAAATCTAACACTGTCTAGGCCTTTGCTTTTAGGATAGCAGTATTTCTCAGTTCCACACATAATCAGTGTTCTTTTTCTTAGTCTCATTTATCTAATGTTGCCATTTCCCCACATTCTTCATCTCTTGTATACACCATAATTCCTCACCTTCTTAGATTTGAAACTAGGGATTCAATATGAATGGATTTTCCAGACAAATGATATTTACCTGCGTTACCAAAATTTAATTTTATAAGGAAATCTGTCTAGACTATATCATGGACATATCTATCACCTTAAAAAGAGTCTTGGTACCTTCCCTTTAATACAGAGATTAGTAACTGAGAGCAGAAGTCTGAAGCCAGATGGCTTAGGTTTAAGACCTGGCTCTGACTTACCAGCTGTGTGACCTGAGGCATGCTACCTAGTTTCTCTGTGTCTCAGTTTTCTCATTTGTAAAATGAATACATTCATTAAAGTAGTGAAGATTAAATGTTGGTATATGTAAGGCATTTAACATAATGTCTGGTGTAACATTAGTATTAAGTACATGTTATCTCAAGGCAGCACAGCCTTTACTGTGGAGGACGGTGAGGAGGACAGATATTAATTAATGGAAAACACAAACACATTTTTTAACTTATAACAAGTGATAGGAAGAGAAAGTACTTACTGCTATTAGAGTGTCAATAGGAGAATCAAATTTAGCTTGGCATTGTATTATAGAATTCTACACATTTTAGTTTTTCCTACTGATATATAATTTTTTTTTGAAAGCAAGAAGCATGTCTTAATTTTTCTTATGTAACTGTCAGTTAGCACAGTATCTGGTGCATAGCGGGGGCTCAAGACTACTTTGGAAAGAGAGATTAAAAGAAAGAAAGAAAAAGAAAGAAAGAAGAAAGAAAGAAAGAAAGAAAGAAAGAAAGAAAGAAAGAAAGAAAGATAATACTTATTCTACAGATATTGCCATGAGAATAGAAAGACATCAGGAGGCAAGTATTCCACAGGGGGTCGAGGATTATGCTCCCTTGTGACCCCCCCGCCAGCAGAGGTACAGCCCCGCATACATGAGGGTCACCATCCCAGTGATTCTGGGCATTGGCAGTTTAATGAGGATGTATTCATTTATGCATTAAAGCTCATTCACTGGGTTCAAAGCAGCCCCTCAGGTCTTCCGGGAGGACTGGTTTGCTTATTTTATACAAGTCTTAGAATACTGCTGACATGTTTGATAATCAGGGAGTCTTGGTTGGGGAGGGAGGGTGCTTATCTTGGGGAATCACAGCAAGCTATGTTTGAAGGCAGGCTTTCCTTCTCTTGAGAGTCAAGCAGTTTGAAAACAGGCTGCCTTCAGCCTTGCTTGGAATCCAGGGAGCAGGAGAAATACAGGTTGCTGTAGAAGAGGGGTCTGCAGCTCTGGCCTGAGGCTGAGCTGGCTCCCGGGGTCACAGGTCTGAAGGAGCATGCCCTTTATACAGGAGAAAGGGAGCAGCAGGTGTTTGCTCCTCACAGTGGCTGGACCTGCTGACCTCAGACACGAATGCTTCCAGTCTGACATCCTACATCATAACCAATGAGAATTTGAACCCATGTGAAACAACTTTTAAAAATCTATAAATAAGTAAGGAGAGAAAGGGAAGAGACCGAATGGTTTGAACTTCCACTTTTAGATTGTGTTAACCTGAATGAAAGCTTATTTAAAAAAAAAATGCATTCAGGGAAGTGGAGAGGGCTCAGTGGGTTGAGCGCTCTCCTTGCAGCTCCGGAGTGCGAGGATTGAGTCCTGGTCCTGCTCCTGGCCTGTGAGGACCCGTATGCTGAACCGGGCTCTCCCATGTGGGAGGCCCCTGGTTAGACTCCTGCCCGGGGTCTGCCTCTCATGTGGGAGGCCCCTGCCCATTCCTGTCCAGCGCATCCCTGCACCTACCTGTGGAATGTAAATATGTCAAAAACTAGTGATGTGCAACAATAGAGACTGCTCTGGGCCCTCCCCATTCTCTGTCTCTCTCTGTCTCTGTCTCTCTCTATAGGCCAAAAACAGTAAAATAAATCTTAAAAAAATGCGTTCAAAATAGTGAACAATGACAGTAATACCAGTAACACTTATATGTTATTATATTCTGGGCATTATTATGACAGTTTCATATGTATAAGTTCATTTAATTCCCATAACAACCCTATGACATGGGTTCTATTATTATTCCTATTTTGTAGATGACGAAACTGAGACTTGAGAGGTTAAGCAACTTGCCCAAGGTCACACATTTAATATTACAGGTTAAAGAGTTAGGATAAAGATTTAGTTAAATATTAAAGGTAGACCAGGTCCTTATTGAAGGCCTACTATGTACTAGGTGCTTTCTACCTTTGTCAGGGTGCATTTCTTTTTCCCTTTAATATGGTCCCATTCTCACTCATGTTAGAGACAGTTTCTTTCTTTCTTTCTTTCTTTCTTTCTTTCTTTCTTTCTTTCTT
>PVKE010014176.1:0-35384 GCA_004027555.1 Craseonycteris thonglongyai | reverse complement strand
GCTCGCTTTGAGGCCCCGAGGACCGAGGATCGAATCCCGGCTCCGGCCCGGGCGGACCCACATGCTGAACTGGGGAGTTCCCACAGTTCGGTTCTCTAGCTGTCTCTGTCTCTGTCTCTGTCTCTATCTGTCAAAAGTAAAATAAAAATAAATATGCACTGAAGATAAAATAATTACTCTCTATAAATATAAAAAGATATTAAAAAAAAAAATCAGTGAGTATATGAGCCACATGACAGGTGTGCTGACGGAACATGATACCAAATAACTAGAATGCACGTTGTTTTCAAATGCACTTGAAATATGCACCAAGACGCACCTTTTCATCGTCATAAAATAAGTCTCAATAAGTCAAAAAGATCTGAAATCATTCAGAGTATGCTCTCTGACTGTAATGAAATTAAGTTAGAAAGCTAGAAAGCCCCAATAATTAAAATAAACAGATGAATGAAATAGAAAATGATCTCACAATGGAGAAAATTAAAGCAAAAAGCTTTCTCTTTATAAATATTAATATAACTAATAAGCCCTTGGCAGAAGTAAATGAGAGGAAAAACACAAATTACCTAAGTAACAGGAATGAAATAAGGTAGATCACTATAGATAGTACAGGCATCAAAGGAAAAGGAATATTATCAACAGCTTTACACCAATAAATTCAATTCAAAAGAAATGAACAAATCCCCTGGAAAACAGTTACCGGTACTAAAACCGACACAAAACAACATAGGAATCTGAGCAGCCCATAACCAATCAAAGAAATACAACTTTATCATCACAAGTGTCTCCATAAAGAAAATTCCAGGGCTAAATTGTTTCACTGGCAAATTTTGTCAAGCATTAATGAAAAAGATACCAATTTTACAGAAATTCTCTCACAAAGTAAAGAAAGGAACATTTACCAACTCATCTTATAAGCTCAGCATAATCTTACATCAAAACCCAACAAAATTATTAAAAGAAAAAAAATTCCAGACCAAAATCCACCATGTACATAGACACCAAGAAGCTTAATAAAATATCAGCAAATTGAATCAAGGTAAACAAAAATCTAGGAATGTAAAGTTAGTTTAGTTTAAAAAATAAATCAATGCAGCCCAGGGCTGCTCCCCACCCCCCATCTTCATCCCCGGCTGGCCGAGGTACACTGCTGCCAGGGCTTTTCCTCCTTGACCGGCAGCGATGGGCTTCAGTCCGCCTTCCAAAGCACTGGCTGCGAGCCCTCTAGGAAACGACGCACCTGCCCAGCCGTCATCAGCATCAGTGTCCAGGTCGTCCAGGCCCTTCAGGTTCTCTGCGTTGATGATGGTGGGCCGTGGCACCCGCTCCACCAGCTGTCGCAGTGGACGCATCGGGCGAGTCATTCCCAGCCTGCTTTCTTTTCTGATGAGAAAAAGTTAAAGACTTGGGATTCATGCCAAGTATACAGATGGAAGCAAAACCAACTACTTTTCTAAAACTAAGCCCTAGATTGCAAAAGGTTGGTGTTTGCATTTCCTATTTAAATCACCTCCTTTGAAAAATAAATATATAACAAGTGTGTCACAAAGAGTGCTGCCTCGTTCTGCAACCCTATGTGCCCAGTGCTAATGCCCAGGGCAGCAGCGATAATCATGGGCCACAGCTTCAGCTCTGCCAGAGACATAAAATCACAGCCCACTTCTCTCATCCAGGCCCAGATCCCACCCCCCATCCCGCACACCCTGGGGTTCGGAGTGGGTGTTTAGGTTTGCTGTGGCCTCCAGAAGACAAAGCACTTTCATCCGCAGCCCGCGATCTTGTCCAATATCACCACCAGGGGTAATATTGTGTCTACAACCCCCGAGTCTTACCCATCTTGGTCATTCATCTGGAACTGTCTAAAAGGAACACGGGGTTCCAGGCGGAGCTGGGGAAGGGGTAAAGATCCTCGTTCCACCGTGCCCTGGTTCTCTGATGACTGTGGCGAACACATCTGAAACATAACATCAATGAACAGTGACCTGAATTCTAAGTTCCACCTGCATCAGAATTTGTTTTGGAAATGAAAAGTGGGAAGAATACAGGAAAGTCCTGGGGCTTCCCAGTGAATCCTGCTACCATCTCCCCCATTTCCTTTCCGCTGTCAGTAAGTAAACCTGGGGACTTGTGTCTTGGGGCATACCTGCCTCTCCTTTTTCTAAAGAAACAAACTGAAACAATATCCACATCACCAGGAAAAGAAGCCAGAGGCCCTTAAGATTTGAAAAGTGGAAGAGAAAATGCAAAAGTAACGAAAACCTCCAAAGCAGGGTATCAGGGCAGAGAGTGAAACTGGGAGAACCCTGGGTGGACATTCAACCACGTGCAGGAGGTTCTGGGGGATATCAGTGGTCTGACCTCATAGGGAAAGGTGCACACTCTGGAGACTTACAAAAGCAGGAAGCATGTCATGGTATGTAGGTGGGTGGTATACATTCCCCATGAACTGTGAAGCCCCTTTTCGAACAGGCTGAGCCGGGCGGAGAGAGGGGTCCTTAGAATCGCTGGTACATGCCGAGGAGGGGGCTCCATCTCCTGCACTTGAGTTCCTGCTGCCCAGCTCAGTTGGGGAGGCGCTCAGAGACGTGGCAGAAATTATGTTTCGCCCACCGCCCTCCCTCCAGCTTGTCACATCTGGAAATCGAAAGGGGGCAAAAGGGGAGAGGAAAAGGGATTGTATGAGGTTCTGAAGGTCAAAAGGGACCCCCTCATTCACCAAAAAATATTTTAAAACAAAACAAAAGAAAAAGAAGTGAAGAGTCGAGTCAATTGGTAAAGTCTGTGAGGGCAGGCAGTGGGCAGACACCTGGCCAGAGAGCATGAACTTGCCGAGGGAAGTCTAATTGTAAGAGAAATACAAACTCAGGTCCACTCAGAGAGAGGGCAAGTATAAACGAGACGTGGTCCTCATGGAGCAACAGAAACCACAGAGCTAACGTCCCAAAGGAACAAGATAGCCCTGATGGAAACCACTATGGGTCATTTCCTCCACAAACACTGACCCAGACCCAGCAGGGTCAGCAGGGTGCTCAGCTCTGGACTTGACACTAGAACTGAAATGTTTTCCAACTCTGCGAGTGGCGCCTCTAGTCAGAGTGCTCTCCCCAGAGCAGAGCCTCTTCCCCCCAGGGCACTGAAGGGCCTGGGGCCAGCCCATGGGGCCTTCATCCCCACCTGCTCCTGCAGGGCACAGATGGACATCTATCTGTCTTTTTAGATGATGCTTTCCACAGGCAAATGTAGCAGGATCTGGTGGGATTCTCAGCCAAGGAGAAATTACATGAGCCAACTTCTGCTTAGGGGTTGAAACATGCAAGGCCCCTGTGTGTGTGTGACTCCCAAGGGAATAGGGCCTGGATGGGAGCCACACCATGCGGGTCTGCTCCAGGCCTCAAGGCCTTGAGTGTGATCCTGGGTAAGTTCTGCCTGCAGTCACCCCTCTGGTCATCTGCTTATTCATCTTCTCAAGTGAGGGGATGGAACTAATCCTAGAAGCTTCTCCTAGTTCTCAATTTTTATAGTCCTACAAAGTAGCTCACTTTAACTAATCACAGAAAGTTGCAATTCTTGGCCTAAGGAATTTGATTATATATTTGGAGTAGATAAAATAAACCAGTGTGGGCCACTGAGAAGGCGGTATGTTCTAAGTAAAGCTGCAGAGTGATTATTTCATTTCCAGTAGATCGGCTCTGACATTGCAATCCATTTATTATTCCCTAATGGTAGGGAATAATAAAGACAAGCGAACAAGACCTGATCAATCCTCACCTCTCCTCTCCCCACCAAAACAAACAGAATTTGAGAATCTCTGGTTAAGACAGATAGAAAAACTCATACCTAAACAACACCCTAACCTCTAACCAGTCAAGGCCTCCAAAAAAATATATCCAACAAGCATCACTACACAATCCAGACCGCAGAGGGGCTATGAAGATCAGCGCTGGGCAGGCCACACAACAATCCCCGGGGGAACGTGTTAACAAACAGAGGCTCTGAGTTGGTTGAGGATGGCAAGGGCTGGAAATCAGACTTTTTAACAAACTCCCCAAGTGATCACAACAGGATTCAGCTAGGTTTAGGAACCTCTGGTTTAGAAAAATAGCTCCTAAATTAGGGACCAAGTTCATCGGCCCTTGGTCCGTCGTCACAGTGACCACACAAGCATAGCAACACTAACATCTGATGACAGCTAGGAAGGTGCACAGGCCTGTCCCAACCCAAATGACAAGAAAGCAGGAGTGACCTCCACACCAGCCAAGGGAGGAAGTCCCACAGATACAGAGGTCAGGTAAGGGGTCAACAGACATGTTTTCCAGGCCAGGAGCCTGGCCCCAGGAGCAATGGCTCTTTGAGGACCAGCACACTGCTAAGAGGAGACGAGGGGAAATCACATGTGCCCAGTCAGGCTGCAGGTCACTTACTCTGAGGGCGGAGGCTTGGTCCTGGCCCATACGACAGATCTAAGACGCCCTTTTCTTTGCCAGCCTTGTCCTGCCCTCCAGCTGCTTTCAGCGTCGGAAATTCCTCGGGAGAGAAGGATAATAGTCGGCTTGAGCCCCTTAAACCTGTCAAGAAAATCGGAGAGACTTATGGAGCAAGTGAGAACAGAATCAGCAGTTCCCGCATCAGCAGTTCCACACACTGAAAGCGGAAGTGGGCTCATCTGAAGTGCCCCATGCTGTGCTGGCGTCCCTGCCAGCAGAGTGGCACCAGGGCTCTCCAAGGGCTCCCCAGATGCAGGCTGCACCAGGCCCCCTGGCCAGCTAGCTGACAGGCGCTGGTTACACAGGCACAAGGTAAGAAGTCACAGCTACTCCGCCCAGGTGCTTCCCAGCTCTGGCAGCCTGGGACGTGAGACGCCTTTGGCAAACCGCCCAAGAAGTCACTTGCTTTCTTTCATGGGGAGGTAGGAGCAACAGAAGGTGCCCTCCACCCTGAGCCTTCCCAAAGGCCTTGCCCTGGATTTACACTCATGAGCGCCTCTCCTCGTTTGCTTGTCCTTTTCAGTTTACCATTTTCTACAGAATTCCTAAAATCCTATAAGGCCAAACATTTCACTCTCGTAATTTTGGGAACAATTTCTTTCTTTGTTCTTTCATTCATTCCCCAACACTATAAACTCCTTTAAAGAAGCCTTTTCTTAATTTTGTTCCTCTCTCTCCCAGCACTTAGCACGGGGATCCTGCCACCATCTCCTGGATGGCTAGATAATCACAAGTGGTGCACTGTAGGGTCCAGTGGGATCTGGTCCTTTTGGACGAAACACATAGCCCACATCCAGCACCATGTGAAGGGAGCAACATAACATCACACAGCACAACAGCCAGCCAGGACTTACTCCCTAGACAGAAACGCCAAGTTCCCCGCTTGGCTTATTCCTGGCACTGATTCACAGACCTCTAACTAAGGCAGACTTTGCCAGAAAGATGCAGTGGGATTAGCGTAGATGCGCTATTGGTTTGCCATCCCACTGACTGAAAAGGTCCAGAGTCAAAGAAACCTGCCAGTGATTAACCTGAGACAACCTCCCAGGATCATAAAGGAGCCCCACTGCTCTATGAAGGGGATTTTGACTCACATACTCAGTCACTCCATTATGTTAAGAACTGGCAAGAATGAAACATAAAAGTTGTACTTTAAAAATGTGGTAGATTATTTGAAGTTAAAAAAAAACCAACAACAAAAAACAGCAAAAGCCCAGTACTTTTTCCTGCCCCAATAGTCAGGAAGATATTATTAAAGCAAGTGGAACTCAAATCTCACCCCAAAGCAGTCTCCTTCCTAAGGTTCCAAGGCTCTGTGATGGTCACACACCAATCCCTTATACCATCTATTCTCCTGAGGCAGTAAAATTGGGGGCTTCCTCTCAGGTCCCAGATGAAGCCCCTGGTGGTGCTGCTGGCACCACAGCCCCCGGGCCATGAGCCTGTGGCCTCAGCCTGAACCACACAGCCAGGCCTCATGGGCCCTTTCCACATGACACAGGCCAACCAACCACCTGTACACGCAGCGCGTTCATCAACTCAGCAAGAGCTCTTCTGAAAATGTTTGTGGGCAACATACCAACAAATCCCCCCAGCCCTGATGGTGTCACAGACTGTGACCCCAGTACAGGAGGGGGGCCAAGAAGCCTGATTCCCACCCCAGCCCCTCCTGGGCCCAACACGTGTCTATTCTCGCCATTTGGGTTCTGCCAATCTCGCAGATGAGTTACCACATGTTTACAGAGTATTTTACTGTTTTAGAATTTTCTGAGTCATTTTTTTTGTAGGATAACACAATCACAGGGTTCAAAAGAAAAAAGCCATAAAAATGGAGTAACTGAAGCCTTCCTCCCAGCCTCATGCCCTACCTGCCCATTTCTGATGCCCTCAATAAGCAGGACCCTTGCCATTTCCCCTGCCCTCTCCTTTCCTTTCCTTCTTTCCCTCTATTCCTTCCTCCCTCCCTGAATCCATCCCTCCTTCCTTCCAGAGATTTTTTAAAAATGCATATACGACTTTTAGAAGTGTATTTTTATCTCACCCCGGTTTCTGATTGAATGGCAACTTACTCTACATACCACTTTGCTTTTTTTTTTTTTTTTAATTTAAGAATATATACTAGAGATCTTGCCATGTCAGCAGAAAACTGCCACAAAGCTTTAGGGCAATGACAACCTAGTCCCAACCCGGACAGTCCAGAAAAGGCGCTCATCCCTCCTGCACACCCCACCCCCCCCAGCCACACACACTCACTCACCACCTTCGTGTCCTACTGGCTTTCCATTCAGCTGTGCCCATGACTTTGGTCCACCTGGCACTGAATTTGTATTCTGAAAAAAGGAAGAGAATTAGAAGAGGGCCAGCCCGTCCGTCTGCCATCCATTCACTGGGTTAGGACGTGGTACCCGCGGGCCGCACCTTGGCTTTAGTTCACCACATCGACACACCCACTCCCACCTGCTGGACAGCGTCCAACCATGGGAGCTCTCTGTGCACCCACTGGACACAGCAGTCTGGTGTCAGAAGGAGGTTATAGAGGAGCAGCAAGATGGAAGGGAAGTGACCGGCTCAGAATTATACAGCAAAGCCAGGACTCAAACCCACATCCACCTTCATGCTGTGATCTGGAACATTCTATCAGGCTGCCTCTCCTACCCACACAGAGCTTCTCTGTCTTGGCACAGACCAAGAACAAATCCTAATTCTAGTATGTCTCTCAGAAACAGTACCACTGCTACCAGGGAAGAGCCAGCAAGCGCTGCTGCACCTCTTCCCAAAATTACGGTCACTCTACCAGGATGGCTCCCCAAGTAAGAGTCCTTCCTCACCCAGGAGTCTGGACTGACCTACCGACTAACCCTTGGCTCAAGACAGGTCAGGCACCATGCCAGGCACACCGCCCTGACTGAATCTTCCCACACAGTGGGAAGGTTCCAGTCATGTCCCAACTGAGGCTGAGAAATGAGCACCCTGACCTGGACAGCCAGCAGAGAGCAGGATTAGGATTTGTCCCCACCCTGCCTGTGTCCAAAGTCCCACTGAGCTCATCTGCCTTTGTCAACAACATTCAGCATAACAGCCTTCCCCTCATCTGGATTAGATACCAGTCAGCCCCTGTACCCCTTCCCCACACACCCCTTCCTTCCCTATCAGCCCCTGTACCACGCACCCCTTCCTTCCCTGTCAGCCCCTGTACCACGCACCCCTTCATTCCCAGTCAGCCCCTGTACCACACACCCTTTCCTTCCCTGTCAGCCCCTGTACCACCATTGCCAGCGCTCAAGGCAGACGCCACACAGAGCTGACCAGGTCCAACAATCCATGTACTTCTCAGGAGCTGCCCAGAATGCCTCCAGGCCGCCCCCACAAGACCTCACACGGGGACAATGTAGCTGGGGTTGGACATCCTCAGGGTGGGATACACCACCAGATTGAGCAAGAATCAGAGGGGCTCGGGGGCCAAGCCACAGCCTCCCACTTGGTGTCTGTTGCTACAGGGATGACACCTCGCCCTCATCCACCAAAGGCACTAAACTAGAAGAGATGCCCACAGGGGCGGGGGAGGGGAGTTACTAAGTGTGCTGGCAAACTTTGTCCCAGAGTAGAACAGAACCGCTATAAAACCCACGGCGAGGTTTGAAGAAGCTGGAAAGCCCTTGGAGTCTCATCTTACCACCTCTGCATATGAGAGAAAACCAGGTGAGAGCAGAGCTCTGGGAGCAGGGCCTGTGCTACCCCAGGGCGGCTCTCAGACAGCACCCTCAGCAGTTTCAGCAGATGCCTGGGCCCCGCCCCAGACTCTCCAGTAGAATGGTGCAGGCACATGGACTTCCAACAAGTGCCAAAAGCGAGTCTGCTCTACAGCCAGGGCCTAACACTGTGGCTCCACAATCTCACTGAGTTTCAAGTGCTGAGAAACAAACGCGACTGTACATACTCTGACTGGTCAGGAGGCCCCAGGGATTTAGGCCAGTTAATATGGAGTCTCACATGAATATGATTTTCTTCCTTTAGTTTCAAAAGCATAGTTCAGTGTTAGATGGGGGAGGGTGTCCTTCCAGCAAAGCTATAAATTTTCCCCACAGATTTGAGAGATGACATCTCAGACCTACTGCCCAGGTAGCAACACACAAACTAAAATACAGTACACTTCAAGCTGTCTTCAAGAGAGCTGGTGAATGCTAGGTATGTTTGTCTAGATTTCTTTTGATCTTCCGAAAGACTCAGAATTCTCATCTAGATTTCTAGCTACCAGCCACATATGACTTCCCACTGATCTCTATAACATACAGACTAGGGGTATCCAGACTTTTTCCCTGGGCTACACTGAAGGAAGAAAAATTGTCTTGGGCCACACACATACTACACTAACAATAGCTGAGAAGCTAAAAAAAGAAGGTTGCAAAAAAAATATCTCATAATGTTTTAAGAAGTTTACAAATTTGTGTTGGGCCGCATTCAAAGCTGCTCTGGACTGCAGCAGTTGGACAAACTTGCTATAGACAGACTCTGAAGGACAGTATATTTATTATGAGCTTTTGCTTAGTTAAATCGTGACTTTCTGTTTAGAAAAATAAATGCATCAACGAATTAAAGATTCTAGCTGGGTATTTCCCAAAGTGTGTTCTGCAACACTACCAGTCCCTAGAGACATTGTTAAAAAAGGTTTCCTAGGGCAAGTCAACTTGGGGACTGAAGCCCTTTATGACCTCTTCTCAAAGAGTCATAGCACACACATGCTGGCATGTTAAAAATGCTCAGAAGTACTACAGTAAAAGGAGGTTGCTTACAGTTTTGTTTTTCTAACTCATGTGACCACATGGCCTAACACTTTCTGACTGCTTGTGGCACCAGCTTCATGGAGCATGTGCAGGAAGCCCTGATTCAGCCTGTAGCTAGCCTGAGTATCCTCACTGCCATGCAAGTCAACAGGAATCAAATTACGTGTCTAGTCAGTCTACTCTCTCTCTGGGTCTTTCTCCAGAAGTTAAAGATTAAATTATCTCATCAGTGACCATGACAATATCCTGTGCTCATTTTCCAAAGTCACTTGTCACGTTTGCCTCAGGTATAAACAAGCCACGCAAAGCCACCCTTCTCGGTAACAGCTCCTACCAGTCCCCAACAGGGGTCTTTAGGGGCTCAATCAAGCAGGGTCCCCAGCACCTACCTCCGGACTGATCGACTGTGTCGGCTTCTGTAAACTGGAGACAGATTTCTGCAAACCCAGCTGCAGCTGCGACTCCGGCGGCTGACTGGCCGTCACACTGGAACTGGACAAGGGCAGCAACAGCGAGGGTTACACACGGCCCTGGCCATGTGCACAGGTCCCTCTGCATCTCTAAGACCACCACGGCTCACTGGGAGCAAGACCTCCTTTGGCCAACAGCTATGACATCTTCCCCAGCAGACGCTTATGCTGGCAGAGACTAATGACAAACAGAGCCATGATGACAAACTGCCATCGTACAGGGCAGGCCTGTCCTGACTTCCTGTAGAGCCCTTTTCTCTGCAAAACCTGAAAGCTCACTGTAAACAATAAAGAGCAGATTTGTCAATGGGGAAACCAAAGTCACTGCATAGAACAGGTTCGGAGCCCTTCTCTTGGCTCGTAAAAGAAATATATGTCCATAATAAAAATACATGTATAATATATATGTACCACAGAATTCATCACAATCTCATCCTCCAGAGAGAAATTAAACAGATTTTTCTCTAAATAATATAGTATTTTTTAACAAAAGTGAGATAACACTATACATTTAAGTCTATAACTTGTTTAACTTAATGTATCTTAACATCTTTTTATGACAATACATTTGGCTCTACCTGTTTCTTTTAACGGGCCATAACTTACCAATCTCCAACTTTTTCTCTATTACAGATAAAACTGCAACGAGCATTTCTGTATAACTATCTTTGCACACTTTTGTACATGTAATTCAGTAGAGTAAGTTCTTTGAAATGCAACTGCTAGATCAAAAGATGTTTTGAAGTTTAAAAGATATTCCCACACTGCCCTTCTAAAAAAGCTTAAGTCAGCCAGCTTACACCAGCAAGTAAGCTTTTGAGAGAGTAACAAGAAATATCCTAAAGGAAGGTTTCTGGGGCTCGGGAGCCTGTCACTCTTTCTGGTCAACCTTCCTCTGATGAGAACGACAGCAATCCACTTGGCCAGAAGCCACCCACTGCTAGTGGTTCGTTTGTGAGCTGAAGCCAAATCCTTCACGTACATGCACTCTTCCGAGGTTATGTAACCCAAGTAAGCCGTCACCAGCCATGATTATTATAAGATGAAGGCCACGTATCCCCTGCTCCCCACAATGGGAGCTTCCCGGCAGTGCCCTAAGCAGTTGTGCCCACCCTCAGTCCCCCACCTCCCTGGGGCCCTGAGGGACAGCCGAGAAGCAGGGCCTGGGGTCTGCTGCCTTCTCTAGCTCTCTCTCAACCTCTCCCCAGAGAAGCCTCAGAACATCCGACCTCATGAAGCTGCCTCACACTGTGTCCTAATGCTGGGGGAGAATGGCTAAGTAATGGGAGGGAGCAATGCTTTGTCCTCTCTAGAACCTCCCATAGCACAGGCATTTCAATGCTTACGCTGAATGTGGAATATGCATTTCATTAGAGTTTGCACTGCCCACCATTTGACTAGAATAACGACAATGGTAGCTGACACCTGCCACACACGTCCTCAGAGGCAGGCTCTGTGTTAAGGATTCGGCTTGCGTTATCTACTTCTTGTAACCACCCCTGGAACCAGGAATTGCTCTCACTTGATAGGACATGGAAGCACAGAAGTCAAATGACTCTCTAGGTTCCATAAAGCTAATACATCACCTGGTTGGAAACCACACACAGGTGTCATACCATGAGTCATACCGCACCACCAACCAGAACAATCCCCAAGCAAAACGGTCGGGGAAAAATTTTAAATAGCTTTTAACACCCAATCTCAGTTCCTACCAGCTTGTGATGACCTGAACGACTGGTTTGCTCACTCTCTACATCCCGTCTACAGTAACCACGGGGAAGCTTTACAGAAGCTCCCACGGCTGGACACTGGCTGGCAGCTGTGTTCTGGACCATGAGAGATGCAGGGGCAGGAGGGGCCTGAGAGGAGACTGTTCGCTTTCATCCCCAGACAGACAAACCCCACAGGAGGGTTCTGCCTGCCAGCCTCGGAAAGGCCCCAACCGTCCTCGGTCCTCCCAGCACAAATCCCCAGTCCTCCTTCCGGGACACCCTTACCATTGGCCAGAACCCGGTCCAAGCAGACTCATGGAGGGAGACAGGTGGAGGCTCAGGCGTCTGAGTGGACGGCCGGCTGTGTGCCCCGGGCAGAGGTGGAACCGGCCGGCCTCATGCTTTCAGCCCCACCACGCAGTAGCAGCTCCTACGTTTCTACTTCTCTAAGGATGACCTCTGTGCCAGACCCTGGGCCTCTGAAAGCTTCCTTAAGTGCTGTGCTGGTGGGGGTGAGCCTTCAGGGGGGCAGAGCAGTGCCCCTGATGAAGAGGAAGCTGGGCTGTCTGCCTTCACAATGGGGTCTGTGTGGGGCACCTGCAGGAGCCTCCTGTGTGAGAAGCTGCTGGTCCCAGCTGGGAAGACTGCCCTCCCGACTTGGAAGCCCAGCACACAGGCACCAGGCACCATCTCTGCCCACAGCGGCTCTTACGGGACTAGCCCTGAGTCATGGCCCAGCTCCTCTGGGGCAATGAGGCCTTTCCTAGGAAGGCACAGGGGACACGGGTCACAGGCCACCCACAGAAACGCTGCTGCATTGGCTGCACAGTCCAGGGAAAATGCAGGCAGGGAGTGAGCAGCAACTGCACAGCAGGAGCCAGTGAAAGACCCTCCAGCACTGCTGCTGGGAAGCCCACATGCCCTCCACAGACCAGCAGGGAGCTGGAGCCATATGAGAAGGTTCCGGACCCACCGCCCACCCCTGCTCGCACCTCTTTGGGTCTTGCTGATCCTGCTTGTTTGCCCATCCCGTCCCGTCCTTAGGTACTATAACGATGTTGGGGTCGTTTCCTTTGTTTTCAGACTTCAGACTTGGCAGGTTCGCAGGAGGTGGCATACGCCGGGCTGTGGCAACTTTCCCAAGACTCTGTAAGCCATGTCTAGGAACAACTGCAGGAAGAGGGGTGGAAACAGATGGCGCACAGCCACGTTAGGGAGGAAGAGGCCAGAACCGGTGAGTTGCGCTTTTAAACTCTAAGTGATAACCCAGAACACAAACGGCAGGGGGAGACCTGCCATGGAAACAAAAAAGACACTTGTGGGTCACTTCACAAGCCCCTCAACGAGGCGGCCTTCAGAGACACAGGGGCTGCCAGCATCTCTCTAGGCTCCTGTTTTACTGGTGGGCAGGAGAGGTCAGGCAGTTCATTACACATGTGAGGGGCCAGGCCCAGAAACCTCCAGCCCACGCGGTCACCGCTTCTCTGCAAGTTGAGACTGCTCTGGATTCATTAGCCCCAAGCCAAGCCTGAGCAGAGCCCCAACATTCATAAAATCCTCCCGGGGCATGGATAGTATCAGCAGAAACTTTCCCACCAACTTCCAGAGTACTGGACCATGAAATCTAAACTGGGTAACTCTCATGCAAATTAAGCTCCATTCTAACCATCAGGCTAAAAATATCCATGGCATCAATAAGATAAGATAGAGGGGGACACCAGCCCCACTACAGCAGAATCAGGACATCCTAGACTCTGAAATCAGAGTAGGAACAGAGGGGGGTTCTACTTCCCAGAACTACATGAGTGACCACTGCATGCCTAGACCGACTTGCATGGACCACACTCGTCTGACCAGACGGGAACTCTAGGTTTGCACAGTCTGTGACATGGAGCTTCTCACTAAGGGAAAAGTGGCAAGGACTGGCTGGCCCCTGACTCGATTCTTACCTGAGGATCTGATCGCGTCTACTGATTTTCCTTTATACTTATCAAACAGGCTGAGAGTCGAATACTTGCTTTTCCCATCCTTGCCCTTGGTTATTTGCCCCAAACGATCGGACATTGCGATGAAATGTCATCTAGTAAGAAAATTTTTCTCGGCACCGCTCCCGATCTGCCTTTGAAATGGAAAAAAAAAAAAAAGAGTGTCAATCCATAAAAACCTCCGATCCTATTGAATTAAATCCCTTGGGGATTCTGGGTCTCCTTGAAGATCTGAAGAAAGCTTTGGACTCTGTCCCTAGAAAAATGCCCTGACCATGCACAGGCAGTTTTACTCACACTTAAAGAGCATTTTGTTGACTTGCTGATCCTTAGCCCCTCACCCCATGTTAAGATCTCTCACTGTCTGAAATGGCTGGAGTCTACTGCTCAGCAGCTCCACTGAAATGTGGACTTTCACACACGGAGTACTCTCTCCAAGTCAACACCTCTCCTCCAGATGAAAAAATAAATGTTCATCACTTGGAGCATACCTCCATACTTGTATATCACCAAAAATAAGGCCGGCAGAATAGGAGAGGCACACAGCCCACTTATTGAAGGCTGCTCATTTCAAGGACAAACGAAACCAAAGGGAAGCAACCAAAATCAGTAAATCACAGAGGAACAGTAGCGCGTGTGCACTTTTCAAAATAAAGACCCCACATCCAGAGAGAAAACATGTTTGCTAAGGTACAGACGTGGAAAACAGAAAGTGCGCCCCAGGCAGAGCCTACGAGGGGCTAATACTGGCTACATGTGCCATTTCCACTTACAAAAGAATTCAAGACTATCAAGAAAAAGGCTTCCCCCTGCCACTGATTTTCTACAGACCTCTACATGTCTATTATCACTTTCCTCATCAGTTCATTCATTTGCTCATCCATTCATCCATCCAAATAATTAGTGAGCATTAGCCGAGAGTCAGTTGAGTGCTATGTGTCAGGACCAAGGAGTAAGGGCTTCAATGCTTTTTATTCTATACCCAACCTTGGCTATAAGGTTCTACACTTGATCATGATGAAATAAACACTTGCATAAATGACCACTCTTTCCCACTGGGATTAATGTATGGAAAAGCAAGCATCACGTTAGGCATTCTGATGTTGTGTCTTTAATGACACATGAAGGCAACTGTGAACACCCACTGACTAATAAAAAAGGCAGTAGCTGCAGTAGTTTGTTTTGCCATCTCATCCTGTTCTGAAGCCCACAGGCCAGAAGGATGGGAAAGCATCCTGCACCCCAGAGATGATTTTAAGGTAAAACTATGTATTATGATCCAAGACTATTAAAAGTACAGGGAATATGCCAAAGGGGGTCTGGGCTTGGGATGCACATGTAGGAGTTATCCTGAAGCAGATGGTTGTAAAATAACATCACAAACAACAAAAAAAAAGTACAGATACAGGGAACAAAGTCCAGTTACAAACTGGGTTCCCAAAAAAGTGATATAGGAGACACAGACCCCACACCCCCCATGAAGGTGTGCCTGGAGACATGCCAAAGTAAATGAGCATAGATGAACACCAAACACTGAGAGGTGAGCGTCATAAATTTGGTATGTATGTAAGCATGTATGTATGGGGGTCACCTCCCACATGGTTTTAGCTACCCTGATTGGATACTTAACTCACTTCCTCACCCAGATCCCGGTTCAGTTGGCTAGTGCCCATGGCAAGAGGCTCCCATCACAGCCAGTGGCCAAGCCCAGGAAGCTAACCACCCTGGCAGGGGTGCTGGACATGATAAAGAAATGAACCAGGAAAAATGCCCACAAGTGCTCACTGCCCCCAAGTTAACATGTCAGAGCCACTGGATGTCAGGAGCCCTCCCCAGTGTCTGCTTCATGTGCCAGGAGCAAACAGCAATGACCAAGGGTGGGAATTGGCCAAAAGTATCCAAACCTTTCGGGTTCCCTGCCCCAACCACAGAAGTCAAATTAATAATGGCATTTGCCCCCAAAATGGACTGTAAGCCCCTCAAAGACAGAGGCTGGCTTGTATTTGCATCAAAACGACTCATATTTAACAGGCTATCAAATGTAAGTCAACCTGAAATTCTCCATTAAGATAAAAGCTCATTTTTTAGACACTTCAGTCAACTCAAACCAACAGAAAAGATCAATTGGGTTGTACCAGAAACAACCCCCACACACACACAGGAACACACACTACTACACAATTAACAAATGCCACTGTGGTGAGAGAAACACACACCTGAGCCCTGCCTCACAGGGCTTACAGTCTAGAACAGGTTGGCAAACACTGACCAGGGTCCCCGCCAATGAGCTGTTTCTGTAAGGCCCTCAAGCTAAAAATTACTTATTATTATTTACATTTTTAAGTATTTGTTTAAAAAAAAGCCCCCACAAAAATTATGCAACTTGGGGAAGCTGGGATGGCTCAGTGGGTTAAGCGCTCACTTTGCAGCGCCGGGGACTGGGGATCGAATCCCAGCCCGTGCAGAACCATATGCTGAACTTGGAGCTCCCCCAGTTCAGTTCTCTCTGTCTCTGTATCTCTCTGTATCTCTCTGTCTCTGTCAAAAATAAAAATGTATTAAAAAAAAAATTATGCAACAAAGAATACATGTGGCCTTCAAAGCCACATGCAGGTAAGTTAGGCTGATCTGGGGTCTAAAGGCTTATACCAGCACTTTGGGGGTCGCCAGGCCAGAACAGAACAGAAGACAGGCAGCCTCAGAGGACACCAGCTCAAGCAGAGGTCAGAGGGCCCACGAAAGGCCCGGGCAAATGGAACAGAACAGTGTCTTTTATTCACCAGTAGGAGTTATTCCATGGACTTTGCTAGGGGTGCGTAGGGACTCTTTTTACAGATTCCTGTGGCAGGATGAGTCACCAAAGTGTAAAGTCCTAATTCTCAGGGCCTGTAAATATATTACCTTATATAGTAAAAGGAATTTTGCAGATGTGATTCAAGTAAGGGTCCTGAAATGGGGAGCTTGTTTTGGATTATGCAGGTGAACCCAGTGTCATCACCATCCTTAGACGATGAGGCAGGAGACCAGGAGGCAGATTAGGGGATCAAGAGTCAGAGATGTGACACCGGAAACAGAAGCTGAGGTGAGATGCTCTTTGAAGGAGGAGGGCCTGGAGCAGAGAAGCTGGAAGAGGGCCAGAGCCCCAGAAGGAAAGCAGCACACAGCCCTGCAGGCATCTTAATTCTGGTCCAGCAAGACTCATTTCAGACTTGTGACCCATCCCCCAGAAGTGTAAGAGGATACAGCTGTGTTGCTTCAAGTCACTAAATTTGTGGTACTATTTTATAGCAATAACTGAAAACACACTCATTGATTCAGCACATTTTTATTCCGCATTACCATGTGCCCAGTACCAAATGGGTCTGGGATCAGCAGAGGAGAAGATGGACACAATGCCCACATTAGGGTGTCCAGCCCGCAGAGAGGATGGGCCCCACTCAGAGTCACAGAGCTAATTACGAGAAGCATGTTCCAGTGCCTTTCTTTTTGGCACAATGAAGAATGCTAACTTGCAGCCACATCTGTGCTGACCCCAACCATTACTTTCTTTCACCTGACCGCTGAGCCTACACATATTTCTAAATAAAGCCAGGGGTGTGTCCTTCCCAGCCACACACCTTGCAGGATTGCAGACAGTGTCTACTTTAAATCTGAATAACTAGTTCTTACTAAATTAAAAACCAAACCAGCAAATGTAAGAGAAGGAGAAATTATCTACCAGCCATTTAGGGCCATCAAATTTCCACATTAAATCTTCACAGTTTGTTTTTTGTTGTTGTTGTTTTTAAGATTTATTTCTTTATTTGAGAGGGGAGGGAGAGGGGAGGGGGGAGGGAGAAGGAGAGGGAGAGAGGGGGAGGGAGGGAGAGAGAGAGAGAAGGGGAAGGGCCCAGAGCAGTCTCCATAGTTGCAAGTCATTTAGTTATGACATAGTTTCATTCCACAGGTGGATGTGGGCTGCATGGTGTGGGAATCAAACTGGGGGCCTCCCACATGGGGGGCGAGAACTTTTGCTGCCATCCCAGGGTTACCAGTTGCATTGCAGTTCAGCATGAGGGTTTGCAGAGGCTGAGGCCAGGATTTGATCCCCAGACCTCATGGGTGCAAAGCAAGTGCTCAACCTGCTGAGCTATCCCAGCATCCACAACGTGCTTGAATTAAAAAAAAAAGGGGGGGGGGGAGTCAGGATGGCTCAGTGGGTTAAGTGCTCACTTTGCAGCGCCAGGACCCGGGATCGAATCTCGGCCCCGGCCTGTAAGGACCCATGTACTGAAACGGGGAGTGACCCCAGTTCAGTTCTCTCTGTCTCTCTCTCTCTCTGTCAAAAACAATAAAAAAATAAATTTAAAAAGTCTTTTAATTCTTAAACTTGACCAGAAAATATTTATTTCTATAGATATTGCTAAAATCTTCTTAAAATCTTTTAGTCCAAACTTCTACCAGTTCATATCTCTCTTTGATTCTATACTGCCCCATGCCCATGGGCAGAAGTAAAGAGTGGACACAGACAGGTCTTGATGGGTCTTCCTGGTGACAAGATCCTTCTCTTGAGAACTAGCCAGTGCCCACCCCAAACCACTCCCCCAGGAAGCACTGGGAGACCAGAAGCTGACTACACTTGTACTGCTGGCACCCTTGAAAGAAAAGAAAGAAAGAAAAGCCCTGGGCAAATGTGAGCCTCTCTTCTGGGAATCTGAAATTGTCTATGAGATGCTAGATGCTTGAACTTCCTCCTCCCAGTGAATCAGGGGTGTCCAACCTTTTGGCTTCCCTGGACCACATTGGAAGAAGAATTGTCTTGGGCCACACACAAAATACACTAATACTAACAATAGCTGAGGAGCTATAATTAAATAAGTAAATGTCACAACAGAGTCTCATGTTTTAAGAATTTGTGTTGGGCCTCATTCAAAGCTGTTCTGGGCCACAGGTTGGACATGCCTGGAGTAAATAAACCATTCATCAAATACTAAATGAGCACCTATGTTCAAGTGAAATACTTTCCACTTGTGCAACCAGAGAGCTGCAGTGAGGGAAATATACCGTACTAATGCCCGCACTAAACCTGTACATGTGATTTTCTTGGAGTGCCCTCTCCCATTTTAAACCAAGCTTTGCACTAGTTGGTCATACTACTGGTTTCTCTAGACCTCAGTTTCCCCATCTGCAGAATGAGGCGCCAACATGAGACTCCCCAGCAGCCTTCTCTTCACACACATAGGGACTGGATTCTACATTCCTATATAAACCTGGGGTGCTAACAGGCAATGCAACAGTCACCACTGTTATGCAAACAGCACCTGTAGGTGCATGGGGGCGGGGTGGGGTGGGGTGGGGATGCTTGTTCGTGCTAACGCTCCACCGTAAGACCACACAGACAAGCTTCTCTGAGCCCAGCTTGTTCCCTGCAGCAGGGTTGGCAAGTTACAGTCAGCCTGAAGAGCATGTAGCAGAAGGCACCATGGCCCACAAACCCAAACCACCGCCCTTTACAAAGTTCTGCAGATTACAGACAGTCTTTTATTAAGCGCACGTCTTTTATTAAGCCAGTTTTCAAGGGAACAAAACCCAAAATACGGGTCTCACCATGCAGTCCCCCCGGAACTATATGCATCTCAAGTGCAGTGGTGCCATATTTGGGGCCTAGCTAAGCCCCGCCTGAACCTGGTTCTCTGCTTGAGGCTGGTTTGCACAAACATCAGGCCAGGAGCACTAACTGTAGGGTTTAAATCAGCTTCCAAATATCCATGTCTCTTTCTCTCTCTCTCACACACACACACACTCTCGACTAGCCTCGTCTCACGGCAGAAAGCAGTGCAAGCAGACATCTGGGTGTGACTCATGAAGCCAGTCGAGGAGAGAACACATTTCTCAGTGGGTCAGAGACGTGTTAATTCCAGCATGACTCATACTTGAACCTGTGGGACAAGCACTGGCTGAGAGGCACCAGGTCCTTGCAGGCGGGCACAGACCCAGCCTGGCTCATAGCCACGGCCTTCATGCTGCTTTCCCTCTCTTTTGAAGGCCACAGAATTCATTTTTGGTTGTTTCTCCCAGACAAAATCGAATTTGGACTGTCAGTATTTCACACAAAACAGATGCAAGCCAAGAGTGTTCTGCCAGGGAGTCCTGCCCGTGTCCCGCCCGCTCTCCGTCACCTCTCCTTTTGCACAGGGCATTACCATGGGGGCTCAGAGCACTTTGAAAATGGTTGGCCTAACAGAAAATAGTGCCACTAGGCAGAGGAAAAAGGGGCCTAAAATAAAATCCAGTGAAGACAGCTCTGAGGAATGAAGAAAAGGGCATTTAAGAACGAATTTGGGTCTGCATGCTTTGGCAAAATTGTCTAAGTAAGTCCTCTGAGAGGCCCAGGCTTTGCTGAAACACAAACACAAAGATTCACCAACAAAGGCAACTTAATATCCAATCCCCACCCCCTCCAGACTGCAGCTGCACCTGTTAGACAGGTTAGGAGACTGCCTGCTATCTGTCCACCAGAGGGAAAATCTCCCAGCACTTCATCTTATCGAAAGCCATTTCCGGGTAACAGGATTAATTTCACTCCGCACTTGGGTACCAGCCAGTGTCAGCTGCCCAGCCAGACAGGCGGTTTGGGATGCCCTTGGGGATGGCCTGTAATTCACTGGGAACCACCATAGCTACACATCAGGGCAAGTCACAGTGGCAGCCAGCACTCCAGAGAGCCAGATGCACTGCTGAGTGACACCTAGCTGAGGAGTCACTCAGGACTCCTCACCACATCCCTTTCTGCAAGATACTATGTCATCAGCCTGCTTTACCAAAAAGGACATTACGGTGCAGTCAGGGCAAAGAAAAAACTTGTGCAAGTCATGAGGTATTGAGTGCCACGCTTGGAACCCAGGCGGGACACACCAGGCTGCAGGCTGCGTGCCCAGGAGACGCCACCGGCCGGCTGCTGCTGCGTTGGCTGTGGGAGGGCAAGCGCGCAGGAAAGAGAGGCGCTGGCTCGGACAGAGTCCAAGCAGGTTCGGCGCTCCCTTCTGGCCAGCCGCACAGGTGATGGCACTGACCTGGTCTCCAAAGGAGAGTGTGTTCTCTGTCCCAATGCTGCCAGCAGCCAGATTTACATCCCAGGCAAACCCCGGCTCTCACTCTCCACGGGTCCCTGGATTCCAGTCACATTTGGTCAAAATCATCATCTGCTTTCTTAAGTTGTCCTCAATCCTCAGGACACCTAGACACATCACCACGTGGGCTCTTTCATTCAGTCACCAACTTCGATGAAGGACCCACTGCATGCCCTAACCCAAGGCCACCAGAATCTGTACACAAGAAATGGGAAGATCCCAGGGCTGGACAGAACCTACCAAAAAGCACAATCCAGCAGGAATGAACTGACAGCAGACTGAATAAACACACTAAACGGGAAACAACCACACAGGCCGGGAAAGGATGTGGTCATTAGACAGTACAGTTGTCTAGTTTCAGTCAAACCTTGAAGAACCATCACCACAAAAGCCAGGTACAAGATTAGTAACTAAGTCTATCCTTCTCCAGCATGCCAATGTCTAGCACAAAAGAACCTGAACGTAAGGGAGGCACCACATGAATTTCAAGTTCTCAGACACCCACTGGCCGCTGTGTGCACCTGGGTCCACGCGGTGAGGTGCTGGGGATGGGGGCGCCGATACTCCACCCACCCCTGTTGTGTGAAGGGCTAGACAGTATGTTTGGCTGTGCTGGCCACACAGCCTCCATGGCAACTACTCAAGTGTGCCCCATGCTGAGCAGGAAAGCAATCAGACAACACAAACAAAGGGCAATGCTGGGTTACAATACAGCCTCATTTACACAATGGGAGGCTGGCCAGATTTGGGATGGCAGGAACACCTGCTTGGACACCTTCATCACCACCCACTGCTCCAAGATCAAGTACACATCCTCGACTCCAACACACTGGCCCCAAACTGCTTTCCAGTCGTATGTCTGTCCCCACCACTGACCCCACACCCCCACCAGCTTCATCTCTCCAAAACACTAGTTTGCATCTCACCTCCACCCCAAACAGCTTTAGGCCCGTTTCCCTGTGGACTAAACAGAGATGCAATACCATCACCCTCCTCCCAGGAGCAGGCAGGAATAAATGAGACTACAACACACGTGACAGTGCTAGCTCGCTCGCCCTCAGGTTCTCTCTCAACCAATGACAGCTGTCTGTGATCCTGGCTCTGTTCTTGTTCACTTCTCAGCAGCCCAGCGCCACTGTCGCCCTTACAACCCGACGCGCCCCTTCAGACTCCTTCGCAACCAGTGAAGCCTCCACTTTCCTGCCCACCTCTGGGTTCCCACAAACCTGGGTGCTGGCACACCTGGCACCTGTCCCCACCCTGGTGCATCACAGCTTAAGGGCCGTGAGGCAGAGCCCAGACCTTCAAAAACAAGAGGACAAATTCACGATGTTTAGCATCTGTTGGAGCACCCCTTTAATTAACTCTCAGGAGCCAGAAATGCACTGTAAGTCTCAGAAACCCTCTTAAGATAAACTCTCCACTGTGACTACATTTTAAACAACATGAAACTGCCCCATTCGGTGTAATAAGCTAGGGTACTGAACACAATCACACAGACTGCCTTATGGAGGTGGGTGATCGCAGTCCCGCTCATCTGTGAAGCCGTAACATTTTTAGTAGCAAAAGTAATACATACATGCTTGATAAATAAAATAGTGAGGTTTTAAAAAATACGGAAATGAATGCCCGTAACCCAGCTCCTAGCTACAGTGCAGGACCTCTGCACCGGCACAAGTCACTGACATTCCGGGCTAGCACGCTGCCATGCAAGTCGACTGCCTCCTGCTCCCGTTCTACTGGATCTGTTTTCTATTTCAAAAGAGTTCAGTATTAAAGGTCATATACTACTATATAAATTCTAAGTAGATTTGCTATCTGACAGTGGACAGACCAAGCACAGGCACACAGAGGAAGCTGTCCGCATCCCAGCCAGCCACAGCTGCCCAGGTGGCAGAGACTTTGTTTATACCCTAAGCCTTCCCCACAAGAATGACGTCACCTGTAGCAAGCTGGAATCTGAGCATGAAAAGGAGCACAGACTAGCAGGAAGTGCCTGTTAGCCCAGGAGAAAGCATTCCTTCCACCCTCCCCGCTGGTCCTCAGACACGCTGCTGAAAAAATACAGGAGCCCAGAGACAGGAGTTGGCTCTCACACACCCAGCTGGGGTGGAGGGGTGCATGCCTGGTCTAAGAGAAACCCACCTTCCTTGCTAATGACTGGCTCAGAGTGGGTATGTGACTCACCCGGACCAATAGGTTACCACGCTCTTCAATGACAACATGGAACACTGAGCCAACCACTCTGGAGCTTGCACACCTCTGGACTTCCACTTAATTGAGCCAATAAATGTCTAGTAAGCTGTTGTTAAGGCCGCTTAAGACAGATGCTGTTATTTGATGCTCGAATTACCCAACTGATACACACACAGGATCCAGGAAACAAGAGATCCAACACAAGAGGAACAAAAGGACAAGTCCCAGAGTGATACCCAAAGGCAGCCCACGGTGGCAACAGCAACACAGGAAAGAGAGCCCATCCTGATGAGAGCAAGGCAGGGGGCTCCAGGGAACAAATAAATGAAACTGACAGGTCGTCTAACATATCTGGGCAATTAGAATAAAGAGTATCTGTTGCATTTTACTGGCACATATGTGTAAAGTAAAAGATAACAGTTTTAACATAGTAGTTCAGTGTATCAACCTTTTCTATTTTGATAGTGCTCTGTGCCCTATTCAAGGAATTCTGTCTTCTTCAAGATCATAGAGATTCTCCTGTTTTCTTCTAGAAGCTTTACTGTTTAGCTCTATAATCTAACACTAACTATGAATATGATTTGAGGTAGAGGATTCATTTTCTTTCACATGGAGAATCCAATTTTCCCAGAACCTTTTTTGAAAAGGCCATCTTTTCACTTTGTCAAGTGGCACCTTGTCATAAAGTGACTACCGGTATGTACAAGCAGTCTGTTTCAAGGTCTCCACTGTATTCTTTCAGCCTATTTGTCTAGCCTTGTGCCAACAATGTGCTGCACCCATACTGTCACTGTTGCAATCTTGACAATGACTGCTACTGCAATTATGAGGACCACACAGAATGACCATGCGGTCATCAAGGGCCCTGAGGCCCAGGACAGCATAAATGCCCACCGCATACCAGCTCTACCAGTGCTCCTGGGGCCATGATGAATGTGCAGGGCAAGCTGGCCTGGGGCAGGGAGGGGTGTGAGTGGGCAATGCATCAGGAGAGGAACTCCACTCTGACAGGGTTCCACGGCCCCCAGGTATGCATTAGCTCCAGGATCCTCACCCACAGGGGGTCTGTCTTCAGTCCCCCCAAGCAAAGCACTTGCTGGCTGGTCCCAATAGGCCTTGTCATCACTCTTATTTGGCTCCTTTCTCCATGGGTCATGGGGTCAGTCCCCACCCACTTCACTCACAGGCACACAGGCTGAGCTGAAGCCTGGAGGACTCTGGCTAAAAATCCATTTGCAGTTTTGCAGTGGTCTACCTTGCATTTTGAACATGCAGTTAATTTTTCAAGCTAAAAAAAAAAAGACAATTTCAATATACAGCTGGGGATGGGTGGCTGGACAGACATGCTCCGCATAGGCCTCCTTCTCCAGGGTCAAAATTTACCAAGAACCTGGCAAATATAATAAATATGTGACACACAACACAGCTCTATTTCAGCTTCTTCTTCCTTTTCACCTCCAAATAATGGTAAATTAGCAAGTGAGAAGTACTTTGCAAATGCCACCAAAACCTACCGTATGTCTGTATTGTAAAATCGTATGTCTGTATTGTAAAATCGGATACAGTAGAGAACAGAAACTGGAGATGGCGTTTGTAATGGATTGTTTCCTCTAACCAAATCAACAAAGCCGTTTCTGAGAGCCACTGACACAGAGACAGTGACAATGAATAAGTCACTTGGATCCAAGTGCACCCAGGAGGACCCAGCACCAGGGCATGTGGGATGAGTCTGAGCAAATGAAGGAGTCTGGGCGAAACTCACCAGCTAAAAGCCAATACTGCACCAGCTGCCCAGTCCTGGCCCAGACCTCTCCCCACAGGCATTTTAACAATGTATATGGGTTACTTTTGTGATTAGTTACCTTTGTAATTAATACGTGTCACTTAACACAGTGCAGCCAGTTCAAATGATATTAAAGTATACAAAACAAGTCAATACAACTCAAAAGGTAGCTGCTAATCACTTGGGTTATTCTCCACTCTGTTTCTCAGCTTGTCTAAAAGTATCAGCAGTTTGTGGAATTCAATCTTTATTCTACAAATGTTTGAATTTACTATTATGCTGCAACTATACTATTACTATACTGTTATATAATTATACTATAATTGCACTACGAAATGTTGGGGACATCAGGATAGCTCGGCGGTTGAACAGTTGCCTCATGACTGTGAGGTCCAGGGTTCGATTCCTGGCCTGACGGACACAAAGCCATATGCTAAACTGTAGCCCAACTGGCAACTGCCGGTATGACTCAGCGGCAAAGGTTCTCGCCTCCCATGTGGGAGGCCCACAGTTGTTCCTGCCTTGTGTGTGGCCCCACATCCACCTGTGAATGACCATGTCACAACTAATGATGTACAACTATAGAAAATGCTCTGAACTCTCCCCCCTTCTCTCAAACAGTAAAATAAATCTTTACTTTAAAATTGCAATGCTGGGGGAAGCCGGGATGGCTCAGTGGGTTAAGCGCTCACTTTGCGGCGCCGAGGTCCGGGGATCGAATCCCGGCCCCGGCCCATGCGGAACCATGTGCTGGGCTGGGAGCTCCCCCAGTTCAGTTCTTTCTCTGTCTCTGTCTCTCTCTCTCTCTGTCAAAAATAAATAAATAAAAATACATTTAAAAAAAAAAAAAAAATTTGCAATGCTGGGGAAGCCGGGATGGCTCAGCCGGTTAAGCGCTCGCTTTGCAGCCCCAGGGACCGAGGACCAAATCACGGCCCCAGCCCGTGCAGACCTAAATGCTAAACTGGGGGTATGCATCCCATGTGGGAGGACCCCCAGACCAGTTTCCACCCTGTGGGGCCCCCGCCCACCTGGGTAGAGCGAAACCATGTAAAAAACTGATGACGTACAACTATGGAGATTGCTCTGGCCCCTCCCCCTTTCTGTCTCTCTATCTCTCTCTGCCTGTCAAAAACAATTAAAATAAATCTTTTAAAAACACAATGCTGGGGAAGCCAAGATGGCTCAGAGGGTTAAGCACTCACTTTGAAGCCCCAGGGACCAAGGATCGAATCCCGGGCCCTGGTCTGTGCGGACCCATATGCTGAACTGGGATGTATTTCCCATGCGGGCCCAGTCCAGTTCCTGCCCTGCGCAAGCCCCAGCCCACCTGTGTGGAATGAAATCATGTTGAAAACTGATGATGTACAACTACGGAGACTGCTCTGTTCCCTCCCCCTTATCTCTCTGTCAAAATCAATAAAATAAATCTTAAAAAAACAAAAAAACAAAAAACCGCAATGCTTCCTTCTGTTAATATACTATGGTCCTCTTTCCAAGACAAGGCATGCTGATCTACCTCCTTGTTAATGCTACATAGTATTTCACTCTGTAGTTATGCCACATTTATCCACTGTCTTACGAACAGGCATGTAAATTATTTCCAACTGTATACTATGACAAATAATGCTACAACCAATACCCCAGTACATGTGTCTTTATACACTTGGGCCAATATTTCTGCATCACCAGCTATTTCTACGAAGCACATTTGTAGTTGTACACAACTGAACAGCAGGAAAAAAGAGGAGGAAGGAGAACCGTAATCCCTCCCAGAGAAGCCAGCAGCGCTGCAGACCCCAGACCTTGTTAGGTCAGTTACAATCAGAGACGCCCTTTAGCAGCAAATGCCCAGAGGGACACAGACCCCAACCCACTTAACGAAGAAAAAAAACATCTTCCACTCTCAGCCCTCCTCCAACTCCTTCAGCCTTGAGAAGGCAAAAAAGAGGCAACAAGTGGCTTCCTCAGAAGCCCCCAAAGAGGCCCCGTACCAACAAGCCATTCTGCCCTGGACGCAATGCCTCCTTTTACTGCAATGAGGGAACACTCCATCAGGCTGGCTGAACAGTACTTCCAGCTACGCAGAGGTAGGGTTCCACAGCAACCACTGAGGTGGCTGTCCTTGCTATGACCCCCACTCTCAGAGAAGTACCAGGCCCAGGGCAGTCTGTGCTTTCTCACTCTATTACATCCTCACAGGGCTGAGCCCCATGCAGGAGTACACTGTCTGCTTACACAGTTTCTCAACTGAGCTCCACCCAAATCCACCTTCTCTTTGATGAAAATAAGCAAATCCAAATATACTGAAGTCAGGAGAGCTGAAAAGGGCTTCACCGGTTTGAATGATTTCCAACAAAGCCCAGAGGACTGCAGCCCCAGAACCCATGTGCTATTTATTCTCCAAGCCTCAGACAGCAGAGGTTACAAGTCACTGGGTCACCAGTCAGGCAAGACCAGGTTTGAAGTAACAAAAAGACTGAATCCAAAAATAAGGGCCAACTGTTCCCCAGAGACCTTCTTCACAGGTATGGCATTTCAGCAAGGGAGAAAAAAGGAACATGTGCCTTCATGGAAAACACACTAATTTTATTCATTTATTATTAATATTATACTGAAAAAATATGCCAAAGACCTTCCTCATGCTAACAGAACTCTATTCTAAGGACTCTGAGACCCCTCCCTACTCCATCATCATTCCCAGTTACTTAGCTATCAGAGAATGGCTGCCGCTTCACCCTAACAAGTTCACATCACAGAACACACAGCCTAGCTTAACACCCCCCCCCCACAACTCCTGTGTCAATACCAAACCATATAGCTGTTGTCACTGCCACATATTAGCAATGCTATGTATGATGTTTCTGTCCTGGGTGGGCAAACTAAACTGGCCCTTCCATTCCCAAGAGGACAGGAGAGGACCAAAGGGATTACGCTGGGAGCCATATATAAAGTGTCTTGTACTTCTCTTTATTTACATTAAGGTATGCCTATAAACTTTCATATCCTGTTTTCTAGTGTCACTTCTGGTTTAGAACTCATATGCATTCGCATTAGTGGAAAACAAAACTGTCTGCAAGACAGCACTTATCTCTTGATCTGAAAAAGGCATGGGGGCAGGGAGGAATGGCTTTCATTTCCTACTCTGTGCATTTCTGGAACATTTGTGTTTTCTGTAACAAGCCTGTATTGCTACTATTGTATTGTTTTAAGGTCTCAGGACACAGCAACACAGAATCAACACCTTATACTGTTTCTGAGTTGACTGGGTGCCCTGCACTGTGCCAAAGGCATTACAGGAATTGTCAATCATCCCAGCAACACCGAGACAGGTTCCAACCCCATCTGGCTGATAAAGAAACAGGTTCAAAGAGGTAAACAAGACTTGTTCAAGGTACTATAGCACGTAGGTGTATGAGGCGGAAATGAACACTCCACTCCTGTCTGACTGATGCTGAAGCAGGGCCATAACCAGCCAAGCCGCATTCCCATGCATCCACAAACTGTCTTAACATACTTATCTTTATGGCTCCCAAGATATTTACTTAAAACTCTTCAAAAACAGAACAGACTCAGTGTAGGGCAGAGCCAAAGATCAAATGCCCTTGCTAGATGGTAATATTTACCTTGGAGAGAGGGAGGCCCTTGATGAAGACATCTAAGCTCCTAGAGGTAGGTAAGAGCAGAGGCTAATTTGATTTGGGTCTAAGGCAAGGGTGTCCAACCTTTTGGCTCCCCTGGCCCATAACAGAAGAACTGTGTTGGGTCACACATAAAATACACTAAGGACAGCAGATGAGCTTTAAAAAAAATATTTGCAAAAAAAAAAATCTTATTTTTTAAGAAAGTTTCTGAATGTGCGTTAGACAGCATTCAAAGACATCCTGAGCCTCAGGTTGGACAAGCTTGGTCTAAATCTTCAGCATTTAGCATTTAGCATCTGGCTTAGCACACAATTAGAAACACCATCATCTAGTAAACAAACAAGCCCCGAGTGTATAAGCCTGCCTAGTCCAAACCCCCCAGGCCCTCAGCGGTACTGATTCCAGTAACCATTTATAGCTTTGTGTTTATCCAGGTGCCTTATAAACAGTTCAGCACATGACCCACTGAATCTGCCCCCCAATTCTTAGAGGAAGGTGTTACTATCAAATTTGGCAAAGAGAGACTCAAAAGATTAAAAAATAATCTTAATCGCCTACTTTGCAAGTGGCAGAATCTGGATTCAGGCAGCTGACTTCAAAGCCAGGAACTTCTCTCCATCAGAAAAGGAGCAGCAGTGGAGGGGGAGGGGCAAGGCATTCATTCCCAACTCCCAGTGATTTCTCTCTAGGTTTCAAGCTACCCGGAACAGCCCACAAGGGCTAGAGCAGTGTAATCCCAAAACTCACTCCTCTGGGCACTGTTCTCCCTGGGCACAAATCTTTCCCCAGCTGGTCTGATGAAACAGCACCAAGGCTGGCTGATATCTAGAGTCAAGAAGTTGGATCTCCTAAATAACTACCCAGGAACGTCGGGGATAGTGACCAAGTGATTGAATAAGGGGACTGAGCAGATCTGCAAAACAGCCATTATCAGGAGATGCAACGGAGGCCTGGCCTCCAAATTCTACACAGTCATAAATGTTAACAGCAACAAAACCAAGGCTGTGAAATGTAAGCCCCAGAAATCTCCAGAGGGGTTATGTGTGAACTCCACAATAGAGGAGAGCTCTCTGAATTTTCTCTGCCAAGCTCTTGTGCATAAAGGCTTGAAGAAATCATCTGTGCCAAGGACCATAGTTTTAGTTACTATTGAAAATCAGACATGGACTGGGTTCCCTGTGCCTCTCTCTACAACCCTCTCCAAGTCTCCACACCAGCCTTCACTTAATGAGATGCACAAGGCAACTCCATCCACAGCCACTTCTACACTGAAGTCCACAGCAAATGCTGTTTCTCTATGTTACGTTCGTCCAAACGATCCAAACCTAACATCCTACACCGACTATACAGCAAGCATGGAACAGTGACTGCTTTTGACTTGGAAAAGTTGACACTCAAAAGGACCTATCATGGCAATTCATTTACAAAGGTTAACAGTTCAGAAACACCCACTGTGGTATACTATTGTATATAAATTGACATTTTTTTGAAGAGGAATTTAGCAGAATTTTCACAAAAACAATATTCAATGAGAAGTGTCCACAGTGCAGAAACACTCTCACATGCTATTATATACAAATTATATGTTTCTCAAGAGTAATGTGGCAGAATTTCACCAAAGTTGTGTGATATCCAAAAATTAGAACTAGCCCAAAAGCCTAATAGGAAAAAAATAGCCAGACATCTCTGCAGTTGCTAAAGTAGATGACGTAATGCACTTAGACAGGATGGGCGGAGCACGCCAAGACGTGTCATTAAATGAAAAGGGCAGCGTGCTTTCAGAACATAAACGTGTGGAGAATGTGCATTTTTTCTCTGGATGGAATCACAAGAAACTACTCATAGTGGTTTCCTTTCAGAGATTGGGGAAGAGCCTTTATATTTTCTAATACAGCTTGAATTTTCTAACTATGCATATTTTTTTAAAAGTCAACTGGAAATATATGGGCCATAGGATTATGGGCTATTTTTTGTTTTCTTCTTCACACACCTGTACACTTTTTTAAAAACCTACTATTAATTAAAAAACATTGAAAGTGTGGTAGATCTATATATATATTAAAATGAAAAAAATTGCTCAATGTTTAAAGTGCAAGTTGCAATACAAGAAAGAATAGCAGCCCACTTTTGCTTTTTAAAAAACCTACCTACGAAGGGCCATGCTTATGTATGCGCTGAGTCTATGAGGATCTGTAAACACACCAACCGTAAACAGCGGTTACTGCCTGGGAAGCTGCAGCGAGAGCTTTCATTTTTCTTTGCACACTCACTTTTCCTTTTTTTTGTTACAAGGAGCATGTATAATTTTGTAATTAATTACATATCAGTGGGGGAAATTCCACCCTATGCTTCGGGACAACGTTCCCCCCACCCCCATTTCTGAACACTCGGCGCATTCAGCAGCAGACAGGTCGGCTGGCCAGGCAGCAGAGCCGGCACCCCTCCCAGACAGGCCTGTGCTTTCTGTACCGCCCAGAACAGAGTGGTTCTTTAAGCTCGGAACTGTATGTAAACACCACCTGCTGAAAAAAGCTTGGAAGACACAAAGGCACCATGGAAAGTGCTGGAGAGGACCTCCTTTTCCCAGTTGGTCCTGCACCAATCCATCCCATCATTTTACACAAAGAGATGGTCTTGAAGCATGTTGGGAGATTCAACTCCAGCTTCCCGGAGCTGAAGCCCCTGCCTCCGGACTGGCCAGTGGCCACACACGAGCACTTGCCTCATGGGCGCATTCCAAGGGCTGGTGTGCGCTGGAAAGCCAGCTGACCCACAAGCTCTCTTCTGATTTCAACTCTGATGTCAAACATGTTTAGTACTCCAGGGCTTGGAGGCCGCTTTCAGGTACTGATTACAAGTCTGCTCGTTTTCCAGAAGGCCGTCCTCCCTCACCACACTGCACCCAGGCTGTTGGCCTCACCTTCTCAGTGGGCTCCCATGAGACCCTCTAATGTAGCTGCTCACCCCAAACACATGCTGATGAAGTGCCCACTCTCTGTTAGACGCAGAAGCACCTAGAGGACCAGGAAGCAACAGAATTCCATTCATGGTGCATTCACTCACTCCACTGGGGGCAGGAGGTCGGGTCAATGACTACAAACAAAACCGAATCTCTAAACTGTGCCTATCAACAGCTGAATGGGTAAATTAAATGTGATCTATGTATGTGTCTAATATTCCACTGTTCTATGAAGTAATGGAAAAATATTCCATTATTTTATTTATGTATATAAAAACATAAAAAAGGATGTAATTGACATGTCCCAATGTGGCTGAACCTTGAAAAATGTATGCTAAGTGAATAAGCCAGTCACAAAAGAACAAATATTGGATGATTCCACTTCCATGAGATCCCTAGAGTAGTCAAATTTGTAGGGACAGAAAGTAGAATGGTGACCGCTAGAGGCTGGGGGAGGGGAGATGGAGAGTGTGTTTAATGGGGACAGTTTAACATGATCAAGTTCTAGAGATAGATGGTGGTTACACACCGTGAATATACTTCACACAACTGAACTGTACACTTAAAAATGGTTAAAATGGTCAATTTTATGTTATAAACATTTTGCCCCAGTAATTGTTTGGTTTTTTTTTTAAGCACTTAGTAAAATTGTGGAAAGAGCTATTAAGAACAATAGGGGGGATGCAGGAATAACTCAGCGGTTGAGCGCCTGCCTCACAATCTGAGGTCCAGGGTTCAATTCCCGGCCCCAGCCCATGCAAACCCATATGCTGAACTGCCACGCAACTAACTGGCAACCACCAGGATGACAGCGAAGATTCTTGCCTCCCATGTGGGAGGCCCCTGGGGCCTGTTTCCGTCCTGCGCAGCCCCATGTCCACCTCTGCAGAATGAAACTGATGTACAACTATGGAGACTGCTCTGGGCCCTCCCTCCTTCCCCACCTCCTCTCAAACAATAAAATCAATCTTGCAAAGCAAAGCAATAGGGGCTAGGAAACAATCATGGGAGGGTGATGATGATGTCATTGGGGGTTCCCGGAGGCCTCTTGGGGCATTCACATCTCTGTGTCCCCAGGACAATAAATGTTTAAGTCAAGACAGTTGACCCAATTCAAACAAGAAAATGAATAAGATCCCAAGCCCTACTCATCAAGGGCATAGTCAGGACCAAGACACCCAGAACTTAGTGGCCCATGAAGGAATCTGCATTATGCTCAAGGCTGGAGACAAAAGTGACAAGGGCTGAAGGCGAAAACTGATACTATGTCAAAGAAAACTGAAAGCCTGCACACTCTGACCCTGAAATTCCACTTAGGGGAAATAAACAGCAATGTGGACCAAGATTTACCAGCAAGGATGCGCCTTAAAGTTCTGTTTACAAGAAGGAAAAATGGATAACAATTTAAGTGTCTAATAACGGAAGATTAAATAAATCATGTCATAGCCATATAATAGCAATTAAAAACCATGCTTTCAACAACTTAGGGAAATAACATTATACATATACACACTATAAACACAGTAGTTATGTACAGTGTAACATTAAGAGGAACTATGAACTATGGAGAGTACAAGGGCTGTGGGGGGGGTCCACATTGTCACTATAACAAGAACAGTAACACAGGTGGATACTTTCTAGACAGCCCTCATACATAGTTTTTTTTCTAATTTAAAAAAACACATGATCAAAGAAATACACCAATCTTTACTGCATGGTAAGGTTACAGGTGATGTGTATTTTTATTTTCACCTTTATTCCTTCCAGTATTTTTTTTTTAATATATATTTTATTTATTTATTTTGACAGAGGAGAGAGAGAGAGAGAGAGAGAGAGATACAGAGACAGAGAGAGAACTGAACTGGGGGAGCTCCCAGTTCAGCATATGGTTCCGCACGGGCCGGGGCCGGGATTCGATCCTCGGTCCCTGGCGCTGCAAAGTGAGCGCCTAACCCACTGAGCGGATCATCCCGGCTTCCCCAACCTTCCAGTATTTTCCAATTCTTTTTTTCAGTGAAAGTTACTTTTATGAATGGAGAAATGTAATCAAGAGGCCTTGCAAAATACCTAGCAAACAGTAGATGCTCAAAGAGTATCTGCTGCATGACAGTGAATTTGAAAAACAGTAAATAGTGCTGCAACACCACAAAGAGCTGATGGTTTTCTTGGAAAGGAGGAAGGAAGGATACAGAGCAGAGCTGCAAGACTAGCCGCAGGGGCAGGAGCGGAAGGAAGCAGCCAAGCAGGTGAAGGGCCGCCAGCAACTTCGACTTCATTTTGCCCACAAACACCCCCTGCTGCAGCATGCTAGCTTTACAAACCTACGCTGCTGCCAGATCTGACAGGCGCAACCCAGCCCTCGGCTGAGGCCACGCGGAAAATCAACAAGCATAGCTAAGAACAACACTCAACCAAGACTTCTGGCTCCAGTCACTAAGGCAAGTCTCCCTCCTGGTACACAGATTTCCCATGTGCCACCCAGACAGAAACAGTGGTATCAGGGCAGCAGGGCCCAGGTCTTCCAGCTCCCAGGTGGGTGGCCCAGTCCAAATGGCACCTTTGAAATCTAAAAGCTTGTCACAAACCATTTTCTTTCACCAGAAAGTCTGTCATCGCTCTTATTTGTAGCACTACAGGTAATGCCTTTATTTTTTGTCCAAATGGCAGACCCAAGGTTCCTAAGGCTACATAAGTCCTAGAAAAAAAAAAAAGAAAAAAAATCTCAAGAAAAAAATCGAGCTATGATTTGAAAAGAAAACAGTCTGGTTAGCCAGGACGAAAATGAGGTTCAGGGCACAAAGCCCAACAGATTGCTGTTGGAAATTTAATTTTCAGAGGAAAATGCAGTGCTTTAAAATGTTGCGTAGATAGGCCCTCTTTAATACCTGCCTGCCCATGACCAGATATATGCATTTGACAGCAGAGAAGCCTCATTATTAAATTTAGAAATACACGTACTGACCCCCTTGGCCTCTTCTGTTTTGAAATAGAAACCAACATAGAAATGATCAATCTTAAACGGTAGAATGAGACATATAACCAGCATACAGCCAGCCATTAGTCTCATGAGTCAATACTTCGTGCAAAACAAATAAAAAAAAATCTCAAAAGTATAATAAAATTCTTCAGGGAAAAAAGAGAAGTGAGATTTTAAAAGGGAGTTGTGTGAACACAGAAACCAAAAGGCATAATCAAAAACCTGGGCCATTCCCTAGCAACCAGACCATGCTGGGACTAGTTCTGACTTGCCATTCCTGAAATTCCACTCTCCCAAGGTTCTCTGGCTCTTCCTTCCCCAGGTTTTTCTTGACCCATCTGGGTTCCAAAGGGATGGAGAGGACACAGGGAGCAGCAGGAGATGGCAGGCCCTCCCGATGGGCAGACAAGGCCCCTCCACTGTGCAACCAGCATTCAGGAGTCGGATAACTAAAATAACTGAAATTCATAGGTAATCAAGAAGTATGGTGGAAGGGGCAGCCAATTCATCTCCTTTCCTAACCAACCGGCTAACAAACAGCCCAGAGCCATCCTTGGCCGGAATGAAATCAGATAGAAATGATGGGCCTGGAGTCCGGCAGGAAAAATTTAAAGAATGAGATGAACTCGTTGAAATGTCTCAGTCCCACAGCCAGGGTCTGAAGGAAATTACCAGGAGGTGTTTTTTTTAAAGAACAAAACCAAACCAAGATGGTGGTAGGAATGCCAAAGCAACCAAATTTCCCATCAGACTACAGAAGCACTATAATCCAAGCAGAGTGTCTTCAGGGCCATTTACGAACAAGCTACAGGTTTCACCTAGAGGTAACCAGGTAGGTAATCAGGTTACTCTCCCCCTAATAGCTTCTGGTCCTTCCCACAGTCTCCAATAAACAGCAGACAGCCAAGTCTGGCTCAAACCGTAGCTCTTTGGAACCATTCTGGTGCTTTCCAGGCAGCTGAATGGTCCTTGTGTTCTCAAAACCTTGCCTGGGGATAAAATTTGCGAAGGTCACAGTTCCATCAGTGAAGAGAACTGGAGGTAAAGATCAGGAATTAGGAAAAAGGAACCAAAAAACTAGGTAACTCGGGGAAAGCCGGGACGGCTCAGCGGGTTGAGCGCTCGCTTTGAGGCCATGAGGACCGAGGATCGAATCCCGGCTCCGGCCCAGGCAGGACCCACGTGCTGAACTGGGGAGTTCCCACAGTTCGGTTCTCTAACTGTCTCTGTCTCTGTCTCTCTCTCTATCTGTCAAAAAGTAAAATAGAAATAAATATGTACTGA